>JAABKJ010005208.1:0-23344 GCA_011634705.1 Andricus grossulariae
ATTGTAGATTTCCATTTTATGTGTGGATTTCTCTTCTCGATTCGTTACCTTCTCCGATGATAATACAGATTTTCTATTTAGTGTTAAAATTGTGTACAAATTCTTTGAAGAATTAATATTTTTTAAATACATTTATTACATTGCTTTTTAAATTCAATTTTGTCTTTCTGAAATTTGTTTATAAATTTTGTTCTCTAAATTAACCCCGTAGACTGATGAGTGTTAGTCCTCTGAAACTAAAAATAAGTTGGTTTTTCACCATTTTTAAAAAAAATTTCATGATCAATGCAGACAAAATTATTTGAAGAAATAATAATTATTCAAGGAATTTTTAAAACATTTAAATATTTAATGACAAGCGACATAACGAAAATCAGAAATGAAATCAGATTTTTAATCGCGTTCCCATCAAAATGTGCAATAAATCTTTATTAAAACGTTTAAACAATTGGATAATGGTTTTAAAAAAAATTTTGCTCCTGATAATGACAAATTATCGCATTAATTATAGAAAAAAAATGAGTTTCAAACATTTATTTCAGAACATAATTGTTTAAGCAACAAAAGTTATTTAAACAAATACGATTTTGGTACAAAATTGGATAATAATATCTGAATGACGTAGATATTTGACAATGAGGGAAAAATTTAACAAAATTAAAAATAAAACTAGAGTTTTCTATCTCTTTTTAAAAATAAGTTACAAGTATATGATAATTAATTGTTTTAACAATTGATAAACGCTTGAAACGAAGAACAGTTTTCCTAAAAATGACTAATTGTTCGATGGAACGTGAAAAAGTACCCTTCAATGACTAAGTAGATAAAAAATATTATTTTAGCAAATGGATATTGTTATAAATATTTCAAATCAGTTAAAAAAGGCTTCAAGAAATTTACCTTGTTAAATAAAAATAATGTATCGCAAAAAAGGGAAAACCAGAGCTTATATGTGTCAATTTTGCGCAAAGTTAGTCAATATTTTGACTAATTGATTTTAGTAAAATAAGTTTGTGATTTTTTTTACTATTTCATTAATGAAATGCTAAAATATTACTATTTTATTAGACAAATACTCAATTACTAACTCAATTAGTAAACATTCGACTAATATAGATTTAGAATAATTGAGAATAAATTCGCTGAACGGCATTGACTCCTGGACATTTTTCAAAAAAGTTTCGAATTTTTATTTTAAAAGTTCATATTCTTATAGGAATTGTAATTGCGCATCTTTTCTTCTGTATGAAAATGTTGCAGCTTTGCCAATTCTACAAATTTTTTGATGAAATTTACAGGAAATATTTTTTATAATATTGTACGACTGGTTGAGAAAATAAAATATGAACATTGCACAAATCATAAATCAATATGTATATATAATCTCATGGGAAGAAATATGTATTCAAGTTGAATCCACAGTGTGGCAAAAAGCCCTTTTTTGGACAAGAATCTCGTGACAGTAAATTTTCAGCGGATTTTCATGTTTTTTTCAGGCCGTAAGGAATCCAGGTATAACATGTTTGTTAGATAAGAAATAATTTTTTGTAATAATCTTCTCAGGGGTGCAACAAAACAGGTCTCAAATCAGTATAATGTCTATAGAGAAATAATTTATAATGTGCTAGAGTGAGAAACATAAATTGTTAATAATTTAAAAAAATAATTTTTCTTAAAAAATATACAGTTTGACAATGTAGGAATGAATAGGCTAAATATTGTTCATAGAAGAAACTGAAAATGTCTTTTCAATGACTGCTTGTTATCATATTTAGAAATTTGAAAAACTGTTTTAATTATGCAAAACATTTTTATAAAAAAAGCTTATGTTTAACATCCCTCAATGAATAGACCTAATTGTTTTTACGGAATCGACTAAAAATTATTTTTTGAAAAAATGCATAATTCGATCTTTTTTTTATGAATACTATCATTTTTTTAACGCATCAACTAAAAATATCATATAAATGATTTATTGATGCAATGGTTTTCAAATCGACAGCAAATATCAATTATTTTAACAATATATCTAAACAAATACTTATTTTTACCTTTTTTTCATGAATAGACTCAATTTTTTCACTCGATTATTCAGACAATTTTTATAATAATATGCTTATTTTTTACCGTGGTTTTTTACCCTCAAAAAACGGTTTGAAGATGGGAGGCATCCACATGTTATTGAAAATAAAAAAATTTTATCTCGGTCAAACTATGCAGGATTGGAAAAAATGTTAAACAGAAAGATTATTTATCTCAATAAGGTCTACAGATTTTATGTGGATCATTTTTTATTAAAACTCATAGTATTTGTTTTAATTGTAAAAAATCACATCAAAAATAAAAAATAAGAATGTGCCCACACAGCGGGCAGATTTTTAAAATAATATTATGATTAAAAAAAGTTGCAAAAATAGCTGCGGAAATATTTTCACAGTATTCATTAAAATTTTGTTTGAACATTTTTTCATGGTAATTTAACAAAAGCTTCTTTACATAAATAATTAAACTTTTCTATAATTATTACCTTATTTTAGTTCCCTGGCATTGATCTTGTTGATCAATATACTGCGGTGGTTTAAAAATTCGACTTTCGATTTTTGGTGATCGATCCCTCCCAATTCGTTCGTTTTCCGGAAAAAAACTTCCCTATTTTTTCAAATCGGTCAATATTAGCCCGTGCCCCTAGGCTAGGCTTTTGAAATTAACAGGGGTATTTAAATGGGAAAAGCTCGTTTTTTTGAAAAAATTGAAAAAAGAGGTACTTCTTATTAACTTTTTGTAAATTAAAGTTGAGTCACCTCTTGATAAATGTTCCAGGAATAATTTTCACCCACTAAAATTTAGTTTTGTCACCCCCAAACCCCATGTATTTTGCTCGGAAAATGCCCCAAAAAAATGTAAAATATCAGTTTTATGTAAAATAAAATTCATGCTGAAGACTGTATTTTTTTAAATTTTCTTTATATCAATTTTTTTTCTCGATCACTTACAATTTTTCAACTAATTTTCAATTGTTTAAACAATTATTATTTGTTGAAACAATTTTTTCCACCGTAATTCGTAAAAAGTTATTATGTTTTGGGATAAATGATACAGTTAATGAATTTCAAGAATAATAATTCTTGTTCAACATACTTGGTAATTATTTAAACAATTTTTATTTGTTCAAACATTTTTTCCGCTGTAAATCGTGAAAATTTATTATTTTATGGAATTGATGTCGCAGGTAAACAATTTTAAGAGTGGTATTTTTGGTGAACGGCAGTTTGCAATTATTTAAACAATTAATAATAATCACTATAATAATCCATTTAATTGGAAATATGGAGAAAATTCTAGTTTTTTCGAATCTCTTACCCTTTGTCGCTTATTAATTAGTATTTTCTTTCATAAAATGAAAATGATCTGAAAAATAACTATCAAGAACGTAACTGAAAAAAATTGTTAAAGAAATTATTATTTTTGAGAAAATCATGGTATATATTCTGAAATAAGAAAATACTGAATAAAAAGATACATAGTGTAAGAGATACAAAGAGACTAGAGTTTTCTCCATCTTTCTTGTGAAAAGGCTCAAGTAAATGATGATTAATTGTTTAAATAATTGCAAACCTTCTTCCACAATAAAAATTACTCTTACTGTTCATTAATTCTTTAAGATTTACAGGAAACAACATTTTGTTTAAACAAATGAAAATTATTTTTACAATTTTAAGCTGTCTTTCATACAAAAAGTCACTTTTAGCATTCACCAAATGCGTTTATTTGAAAAATTTATTTGAGATTTCAGAAAGTAGTACTTTTGCAAGATTTACTGGAGAAAAAATTCTTTAAATAAATAAAAATGTTTTATGTAACTGCCAAATATCGTTTACATTTATTTATTTATTTACATTACATAATCGTTAACATTCGTTTATTGTGTAATTGATTCCAAAAAATAATAAATTTTTACGATTTACAGAGGAAAAATTGTTTGAAAAATGTAACTTGCTTAAATATTTGCAAAATATCGTTAACAAATATATATGTATCAACATTGGTTAAATTGTGTAATTAATTCCAGAAAATAATTATATTCAGGATTTACAGGCAAAAAAAATGTGTTAACAAATAATGATTATTAAATCAATTTAAAATTAGTTAAAAAATACGCGGAAACTTGTGACTTATTGAATAAAAATAATCAGTTTTCAGAAAATTAAAAAAAAAAATACATTCTTTAGCATGAATTTCACATAAAAATGCTATTTTACATTTTTGGGGCATTTTCCTGGCACAATACAAGAGGGTTGAGGGTGTCAAAAAGAAGTTTATTGGCTGAAAACTATTTCTTAAACATTCTTCAAGAGGTGACTATAGTTTAATTAACAAAACGCTAATAACAAGTACTTCTTTTTTCGAATTTTTTCGTGAAATGAGCTTTTACCATTTGAACCATATGTTGATTTCAAAAGTCCAGGGGAACGGGTTAATGTTGACCGATCTGAAGAAAAAAATAAGGAATTTCTTTTTCCGGAAAATTCATATTTACTATTTTCTTTTAGCAATTGTATTATTTATTAATTTTTTATTCGATTGTATAATTTTCGTTTAAAAAAAAGTTCATATATTATTTACTCGGCCAGACGTAGAACATCATAAGGAGTATTTCCTGTAAATTGCGTAAAAAAGTCCAAGAATTGAATGTCCTATAATAATATATACTTTTAAAATTAAAATTCGAAATTTATTTGAAAAGGTTCCAGGAGCCAACTTCGTTCAGTGAGAAAAATGTATAGGCGGTTATAGAATACGGCCCGTCAATTATAATAACACAATTGTAACGCTTGAATAAACTCCCTTTTTATTACATAAGTTTTTTTTATGAATGACGAAGTAATTTAATTCTTTTTTATTAGCTACCGTTTCTTCTCCAAATTAATGAACCATCTGGACGCAATGGAGAACTTCGTTTGAAAGTTAGATCTTTAAATGGAGGAACAGTCTACCTTATACACATATCTGTAAATGATACAGTTGCTAGACTTTATCATATTTTGGATAAAATGATTATAAAAACTCGTCCTAACTGGAAAAAGTATCACATTGTAACCAATGGGTAATATTTCACTTGTTACGTAACATTTCCTTTAATTAGTGAAATAGGATGGCCCTTATTTTTCACTTTTCGAATTTTTTTGGTCTCATCCCCCAGTTTTGTTCGATTGCCCCCAACAAAATTTCCAAATTTTAGCGAAATCGGTTAATATTTAAGGGTCGTGCAGAGGCCATGTATTTTCCCATTGGTTTAACATTGAAAAAGTCAGCTTCTTGAAATCTACTATTTACAGGTGATGAAAAGTTACAAATGATTCCGTATTTAGGTATGTTGTTCAGAATTCGTCAGAGAATAAGAATCAATCATAAATTTTGATGATGAATGACTTTAAGCCACTTTTGTGGGTCCCCAAAAGAAAACCTCATAAGTGCCAAATTTGAATTTCACGTAATATTGCGATTTATTAACGTTTAAAAAATTTGTTTCCATAAATAATGATAAATCGGTCATTTCCGAATACTGAGTCATAAGTTATCTAATTTTCAATTGATTGAACAATTTTAATTTGATCAAACAATTTTTTCTTTCAGGTAAGTTGCGAAATGAATGTATTTTCTAGACGTTCTGAGTTCTCTAATCAATGATGAGAATAAGAAAATTGTTTAAATAACTCGTGTTTGTTCAAGTATATAGTTTACCTGAAAAAAAAGCAGGAGAAACATTTTCTCTCACCAAATTTTTGACAGATAGGAAAATCAAAAAGAAGCTCATTTTCTCCTCTCTACCGATAAAAAAGCATGCAATCAGTACAATAAAATACATTTTTCAAACAAGTTTAATTTCTGGAAACATTTAAGGGTATTGTTAGAAAACAAATTAGTACCTCAACATATTTCAATTTTTCGAAAAATCGCAAAAATAAAGAATTTAAAGAAAATTAAATTGCTTGAACAATTTAAATTTGTTCAAACATTTACGAGTATTATTGAAAAACAAATTAGTACTCCAAAATATTAAAATCTGTCGAAAATTTGGTGAGATAAAGTGTTTCTCCTGCTTTTTTAGGTAAACTGTATACTTGAACAAATACGCATTATTTAAATAATTTAAATAATTGAAAATTAATTAACATATCACTCAGCATTCCTAAATACCAAATTAATTATTATTTAAAAAAATCAAAAAGCGTTAATAAATCGCAACATTACGTAAAATTCAAATTTGGCACTTATGGGGTTTTCTTTTGAGGACCCACAAGAGTGGCTTAAAGTCATTCTCAGTCACAATTTATTATTGATTCTTATTCTCTGACGAATTGAAAAAAACTGGGGAGTGAGACCAAAGAAATTCGAGAAAAAAATTCATCATTAGTGTAATAATCCGATAATACAGTTTCCATTTGTCAAAACTGCGAAAATTCCAATTTGTTCATATAGTAGAATCAAGATATAAATAAACAAATCCAAAAATGTTTCATTCTAATCATTTGATACCAAAAGAAAACATAGAATTGTTTAATTTTTTATTCCTTGAAAAAATACTGTACTAAGTATAGATAGCTGAAGTAAGTTGTGAAGAAAATTTTGTATAATGTTCTTAATAATCTAATGAAAAAATTAAAATCGAAAATCAAAAGATTATATTTTCTGTACAAAATTAAAACCAGAACGCTGCTTCTGTATATATCACCTACATATTCGAGTGGTCTGAAAAAACTCAAAATACATTGAATCATTGGCAATGGCACTTACAGTTATCAAATTTTTAATTTTTTAATATTTCGTGAATGGAAAAAAATTCTTTCTGCCATCTTTTTTGGGCAAATTTTATGGACGTAAATATCCTTATACGGAAAAAAGTTGGAAACAAATATTTTCGTCAAAATTCAATATTTCAAAAAATGACGAAAAATGCAATTTTCTTATTTTTTACCAAATGTTTCCAAAAATGATGTTTTTTGTTTTATATCTTTTGACGCTTTTTTTAATGAACTAAAGAAACACCTACCTATTCTTAAGCTTCAAACAAAATTTTTGTTCTATTCTTTACGTGTTCTGTATAAACAAATTGAAAAAAATGTGTTTGAAACTTAAAAATATGTACGTGTTTCCTTAGTTTATCAACCCTTAACTGGCAACGGAAGTCCAAAATACCCTAGACATTTTCGAGGTTCCGTGAAAAATCGATAAATTGTCTTTTTCAAGAAATTTTTTCTCCATTACCAAATAAAAATTCTGCAACTATGAGGCATTATTACAATAAAGAAAGGTTTGAAATATATGAGAAAAAATTTTCAGTCGAAATGTTAATAACTTTCAGAAACATTGCATAAAGGACCCCTTGTACCAAGTACGTAATTTTTTTTTGTGTGCCAGTTAAGGCTTGAAAAGAGAATAAAAAACATATTATTAACCATATTGAACTTTTTTTTTCTAATTACAAAGAAATTAAAATATTAAACATTTGCAAATTTTTTATCAACTTACCTAATTCTGCGAAATTTTTTGATTTTTGTAAAAAAATATTTCGTAATGCCTCAAAGGAACTTTTTGGTGCTGTCATAAATTAATATTAAATCTAATAATTTTGAGTTCTTTCAGCCCACCCTACTGCATATATTTTGGCCAGTGTAAATTGGGTATTAGTTTGAAGATAAAAAATTCGTTCATATTAATTTTTTATTATGAAAATATATTCTGACACCTGCTTTTCATTTTCCAGATATGAATCAAAACGGTTGGATCGTCTGAAAATCACATTGAAAGAGTATGGAATAACTAGAGATAGTGTCCTTCATTTAGTCAATGGTTGATGTGTAATTTAAAGTTTACACAACATGAATAGAGAAGCAGCTGCAAGTGTAAAGTAGTTTAAAAAAATATCAATGAATTTGCAATTTCAAAAAATGTGTACCGACAAATTAATTTAAAAAACTCGCGTGGTCAGACCTTCTAATCTTTTATTATTTTAAGTTTCTAGCTTACCGACTCTAGGTAGCTTATCTTCAGTAGGTATATGGTTAATTTATTTAGGCAATAGGAATATTGATTGATTTTCGAAAAACTACAACATTTTGAATTTTCAGTATCAAATATGTATATTGTATTCAAATTTGCCGTATTAGAGCTTAAAACATCTTGTGAGTTCTGGACACCGTCTATCGATAAGTAAGAAAACTAGCGATGAAATGAGAAAACTGAAAATGAAGAAAAATAATTTACGTTAATTTTTTTTAATTGTCACGTAGAGTAGGTTGGGCCGAAGAAATAATGTTTTTCGAAAATGAGAATGCAAATCCGGTTAAAATTTGTTCATTTTGTTAATTTAGGTTTTCCTATAGGGTCCAAATTATTTGGACTTTCTTAGGGTTATGAGTCAATAATGAAACGTTTTGCTGAAACATTAAAAGTTTCATGAATCAATGAAACGTTTCATTAATCAAAAATTTGAATTTTCAACCCATAAGATAAATCTTTAAGCAAGAATATTAATTTTCTATCAAATAAAAGAAATTGTTAACAAAAAAGTTGAATGTTTAATAAAATAGTTACATTTTTCACTAAAGAGATAAATAAAACAAAAAGCAACTAATTTTCTACCAAATAATTCAATTTTCAATAAAAAAGTTTATTTTCAACCAAGTAGTTACATTTTCAAAAAAAGACGAATTTTATAAAAAAAAACAATTGTGTTTCAAACCAAGAAATATGACTTTTTAATAAAAAAAGTTCATTTATAACCAAAAAGATGAATTTTCAAACACGAAGATTAGTTTTCTTTCAAAAAAGATGAATTTTCAACAAAATACATGAATTTTCAAAGAATACGTGGTATTTCAACCATATAGTTGATTTTTCGACCAAAAAAGGAAGTAGTTAAATTTTAAGTTAAAAAATTAATTTTCCAACCAAAAAAACAAGTCTTCAAGAAAATGCTCGAATAATTTAATTTTCAAATCTGTAGATTTGAATCAGTTAAAATTGTCGCCAATTTCAATAATGGACTGAATTCTAGCTACGGATCAATTATTTTCACTGATAGATTAGTAAGTTCTATTGAGTTATCATTAAAAAGTAGCTGACTTTTCTTTGGTTCATAGAGAACCAAACAGTTGCAATTTCAACCACAAAAAAGTAAATTTCTACCAAAAGAGACGAATGTTCAAACCAAATAGACGAATTTTCAACAAAATAGTTGAAGTTTTAACCAAAAAAGATTAATCAGTAAAAAATCGTTGATTTATTGCTAGAATTCAGTACTAAATTATATTAATACAAAAAATTTACTGATTCAAATTTTGGGAGAAACAAGCATTTGCATGTTTCACCTAAAAAGATGAAATTTCTACCAAAAGAGATGAAATTTGAAAATAAAAGGACAATTCGTATACAAGGTAGTCGAATTTTCTACACAAAAATATTAATTTTCAACCAAATAGTACAATTTCCAATAAAATATATAAATTTTCTACCAAGATTATTAATTTTTTACCGATAAAAACAAATTTTCAACAAAATTGGTACATTTTCAACCAAATATATAAAATTTCAACTTATATGATGAATGTTCAACTGGAATAATAAAATTTTCATTAAAAGCGTAATTAAAAAAAATAAAAAAAATAATAAAGTAACATTTTCAACAAAAGAGATGAAGCTTCAACTAAAATGATAAATCCTGTAGAAAAAAAAGTTTTAACGAAGTAAATCAACTTTTAAGCAAGCAGTTAAATTTTTAAAGAAACAAATTTAATTCTGAAAACAAAATTTTATAGTTTATATTTCAACCAAAAAAGATCAATTCTCAACTGAAAATGTAATATTGGACATTTCAGCCAAAAAAATATTTTTATTTCAATTCAGAAATAGTTGAATTCATTCAAAAAGACCACTTTTCAAAAAAATGGTTAAATCCTTAACTAAAACAGTTTAATTTTCAACAAAACAGTTGCATTTTTAAGCAAAAAAAATTACGTTTCTACCAAAAGAGATGAATTTTCAAACAAAAAAGATTTAATTTTCTTAAGAAAGTAATAGCATATCTACCAAATTGTTGAATTTATGAGCGAAAAAAACGAATGGTCAACCTAAAATATAATAATAAACTTTTCAACAAAAAATAATTAACTTTCAACGAAAAATAATTTGATTGTATTATTGGGAATTATTAATTCAGTTCGCATTTAAGAGGTAAACGAAAAAAAAGTGGAAAGAGGCGAAAGGGGGAAAGTCTGTTAAGCATGCGATGAAAAATATAAATTTTGATTTATTTTGCTTCCTCGAAGAGTAAGCTTTTCAACGGTAACATTTTCCAGAAATTTTTAATTCATTTAATTAAACCTTCCTCAATTTAAAAATGTCTAATACAATTTTCTAAGCAATTCTTCGGATGTGCCTGTGCGTATATGTGTGTGTGCAGGATGCGTCTGTGTGTGGATGTCAAACTTTTTTGTGAAAACGATAACTTGAAAACGGTTGCAGATAAATTGATGAAATTTAGAGGGCTTATTTTCACCACATATATCTTGAAAACGACTAAAGGATTTCTGAAAATATTCATTGCATTTTTTTTAGCACTCAATAATATTGAAAAAATCGGTTTTTTATAGTAGACCTTTTATCAAGAACATAATTTAAAGTTGATGCAACAATATAAAAGATTCCGTGGTTCGAGACGAATCGATTGACCTATAATATTATTACATTTTATTAAACAGTAAGGAAGTTATCGTCATTTATATTATATTTAAAATCGATTTTTATAGTAAAAAATTTTCATTCTTACAATTTGAAGTTGACCTATAATATTGATATATTTTATTGAGTAATAAGGAAGCTATGGTAATGCATAATATTTAAAAATACGGTCTTTTATAGTAACACTTTTTTCTTTAACATAATTCAAAATTTGTGCAAGAAGGGATAAGATTCATTGATTCGAGACCAATCGATTGACCTATAATAATAATACACTTTATTGGAGAGTAAGGAAGTTATGCTCATTTAATATTTGTAACATCTGTGTCAAACAGAAAAACTTTTTTCACCGACATAATTCAGACTTGATGCATGAATGGAAAAGACTTATGGATCATAAATTTTCAAATAGAATAATTCTCACATTTTTTGTGAACAAATCATAAAGCTGGGAAAGGGATAATGTGCGACAGAACTTTTCTCTTCCCCTTTCCAGCTCAAAAAATTATCATTTCGAATACAAAATTTGATTTGTCTGATTTTTCATTGTATTTTAAAAGTATTTTGTATTATTTTGTAATATTGTATTTTTTGTAAATTTCTGTTTTTAAATTGATCAAAATGAAGACTTTGGTTTGTCAATATTTTTATAATATTAGTTTAGAAAACTGGAAATTTTGTTCAGAACATACATTAAATTTCGGATTACACACTACACACAATTATTATTATTATTATATTAATGGTTGTATCAATAATAATCAATCATACTAATATTAGTATATATTAGTACCGAGATTAATACAGAATTAAATGTTTAAATCTAATACTTAGTAGCATTTTTAAATATTTTAAATTTTTCCGCTTTAATACTGATACAGGTTAACTTAAGGCACGTTATTTAAAAAATGGCAGTAAAATAGTAGTAAGTAATAGTAAATAATAGTAACACAGTAGTAAAATAGTAGAATTTTCAACTAAAGAAGATGAATTTTCAACCAAGCAGGGAGTAGTTAAATTTTCATTTAAAAAAATTAATTTTCGAGAAAAAAAATAATTTCCAACAATATAATTGAATTTTTTACCAAAGAAATTAATTTGGAACTACAATAAAGAATCTTGAATTGAAATAAAATATTTACATTAACGGTTGAAAAAATTAATTTTCAACCTTGAAAACGAATTTTCAACAAAATAGTTAAAGTTTTAAGCAATGAAATGAATATTCAACCAAGAAAGTGAATTATTCACCAAGAAAATTAACATTTTACCGCAAAAGACGAATTTTCAACAAAACGCATGCATTTTTAACCAAATAGTAGAATTTACAATTAAAGAAGATACATTTCAAATACAAAAACGGAGTAGATAAATTTTCAGTTGAAAAAATTAATTTTCCAAAAAAAGAAAAGAATTTCAGCAAAATAATTAAATTCTTGAAAAAAAATGAATTTTTGACTACCATGATGAATCTTGAAATAAAAAACTAAATTATGCAGCAAATAGAATTTTCGACCGTAATGAATTTTGAATCATAAAGATTAATTTTTTACCAGAAGAGACCAATTATCAACATAATGCATGCATTTTTCAACTAAAGAAGATTAATTTTCATCCAAACACGAAGTAGTTAAATTTTAAGTTAAAAAAATCAATTCTCGACAAAAAAGATATTAAAAAAAAATAGTTTAATTTTTAACCAAAGAAAATAATTGTCAACGATAATGATGAATCCTAAAAAAAATGAGTTGCACTTTTAGTCAATAAGATGAAATTTCTACGGCAACAGATGATTTTTTAAATCAAAAGGACGAATATTCAACCAAGAAAGTTTTTTTAGTCAATAAAGAAAATAATATGCGTCCAAAATGTGTAACTTCCATGCCAAAAGGACGAATTTTCCAGAAAAAGTTTAATTTTTAAAACAAAAATATGAATTTTCAACAAAAAAGAAGAACTTTCAGCAAAGCTGTGGAATAGTCAATCAAGAAGATTGAGTTGTTTGTTTTGAACAAAATTGTTAAATTTTGAACAAAATAATAAAGTTTATATGTTAATTATTTTAAATACTTTTCAGAACTCCCAAACTTTATTACAGCAATTCTATTTTTTCCTTCCTTTTTGAATATTAATAAAATGCCACACATGTCAAGTTTTTTCAATTGAATTGAGCAGTCACAATGAGACTGGGCCCTCAGAAATTGTGAACAAAATTTAGGTCCGCGTAATAAAAATCGCAAATGTTAATTTTCGGGCATGAAAAATCAGCACATAGTACAAAAAATCTGGAAAGTGATAAGAATCAGGACATGTCTGGATAAATCAGGACGTCTGGTAACCCTAT
The DNA here is from genome assembly GCA_011634705.1 of Andricus grossulariae. Taxonomy (NCBI): domain Eukaryota; kingdom Metazoa; phylum Arthropoda; class Insecta; order Hymenoptera; family Cynipidae; genus Andricus; species Andricus grossulariae. Next base: position 13,085 of record JAABKJ010005208.1, read on the forward strand.
GCTGAAACTACAATTTATTTCGATGTTTAGTGAAACAGAGCTTCTTCAAAGAAATACATGATCAATCCTAAAATAAATTATTTTTCTTTGAGTAGAGAAGAAACTGTTAGCAAAATATCACTTTATTCCTCAGATTTATTTTCTTAGTCGGTCAGTCAGATAAAGAAAGGGTGATTGACTGGCAGATTAGAGGGTAAGATGGCCATTTGACGCTGGCTTAAAGTGATTAATCGTTCAGGGTGATGACACTTTGAGAGAAAAAATATGATGGCTCTCCCTCGCTAATGAAATTAAAATAAGCTAACTATAGATTATGTCCCAATCCGTCAATTTTAATCTTCCCCTGTCTCCTTTCTTAATTAATTTAAATGTTCTGCCATTAAAACCACATTCCCTTAAAAAACAAATATTTTTGCACTTGTTATGATACTAACTTAAAGAGTTAACGAATTTCGAAGAAATTGCGTCAACTTTTAGAATTTCAGTAACTTTCAAAAGTTTTTTAATATTTACTTTCTACTCAATTTTTATATAAATGAATACAAAAATTATTTTACAAAGCTTGAATACGCTAGGCATCAAAAAGTCGCTGTAACGTAGAAAGCAAGATTTTTTACATTATTAGTATATTGAAATATAAAATTATTCTTTCTTAGTGGCCGTTTAAGAAATACGTAATGCCTTCAGGAGGGAGGGTCACCTCGAGCGTTCCCAGTAGGCACAAACGTTAAAGAACATCATTAGAACGGCTCAAAAACGTCCTAATTCAGTCCAGATAACGTTCCTCAAACATGCAATGTTCCAGAGACGTTTTAAGGACGTATTTGGAACATGAAACGTTTTCAGAACATTATTTGGTCTGACTTAGGACAGTTTTAGAAACGTTAAAATAACGTCTTTTGACTTGTACGTCCAAGGAACGTTTTTAGGACGTTCCAATTACGTTCTTAAATGTCGTCCCCACTGGGTTACGCGAATGTTAAAGTTATAAACACTTACTAGAGAAGAAGCGTTACGAAGAAGGGGCAAAAATGTCAGGAAAAAAGTTACGTATTTTTTGAACAGCCCCTTATGAAGCAGAATACGCCAAGTATTCTCACCAAAAATTATTGTTTTTTTTATAGGTTTAAACTTGGCCAAATTATAGTCCTACTGGACCTATTCACCTATTCACCAAACCATGGGCACATTTATCAGTAACTGATAAATGTACACTGTGTACCTTCTTTTAGGATTATCCGATTCGACTTTCATTATAGTGTTTTGGAAAGATGTTTTCCTTTACTTCAAGACTATAATAAAAAAATGTTTCATTATGTATATTTTTTAAAATCAAAATCAAAATTGACTTTTTGAAAAAAAAACAACATTAAACATTTTTTTTCTTTTTTAAAGAATAGCCTTTTTTACAATCTTTAAAGTCATGTAGAATAAAAAGAATAACTTGGCTCTAAGCTTACATTTAACGATCTTGAGATGATTTGTTGTGTGTATGTATATTATATAATCATAACGTGGTCTGCTCGAACGTAAAAATCTTAATTTTAATATTAATTTTCAAGCAAAAAAATAAAATAAAATTTATAATGAAAAAAATGGTTATGATAGTCCATTTTTAGATATGATTTTTAGAGAGGTAATATGAAAAATCTTATTTCCTACATTAGAGTGACTTTTTGATGCCTAACGTATTAGACCTTTTTAAAATAATTTTTTGTTTAATATCTTTCAGTGCATAATATAAATAAGTGCAAAAATAAATATCAGTGCTTTCGATTTATAATCATTTGTATTTATGTTACGATTACTATTGCTTCCATATTTTGATATAATTCGACCACAGGAGCTCGAAAATCAAATTTTTTTTAAATGTCCGTGTGTGTGTATGGCATTTTTTTCTGTTCATCATATCTCGAATAGGTATAAACAGGTCTGACAGGATTTTGAGCTAGATCGACCCTTTAGAAATAATTTTTTCTTGCGTTACAGATATAAAAAGAAAAGTTTTACTTTGTTTATATAAGAAACATTTTTTTGATATTCAAAATACAACAATACGATATCTAGCGTATTTGTTCGAGTCTCTGAGACGCATCGATCGACCTATTGTTGAAACTTTTATGACCTGCCAGTACAGATTTATGAAGTTTAAAAAAATGGTTTATTCTGTTTACATAAGAAAAACTTTTTTAATATTCCAAATACGACAATATTACATGTAGAGTATTTGTTCTTGTCTTTGAGACGCATCGATTGACCTATTGGTGTACCTTTTATAACCGACCAGTACCGATTTATGAAGTAAAAAAAAGTGTGTTCTGTTTATATGAGAAAAACTTTGTGCATATTGAGAGTACTATAGTACTGTATCAGATCTAGCAATACCAAATTATAAATTGAAAACATATGTGGTTTATCTTGTTGATATAAGGAGAACTTTTTTAATTTTGGCAATACAACTATAATGTATATAATATATTTGTTTGCGTTTTCGAGGCGCCTCGATTGCCAAAATTAAGAACTTTTTATGATCTACGATACCCTAGTAATATCGTTCTTAAATTTTTCAACAAAATTAGTTTCCATGTTTATAAGAGGATTTTTTCGTATTGGAAATATAACAGTACTGCATTTGATGTGATAGTTTGCGTCTTCGCACACGAACCCGCACAGGTAATTTTGACGGTTCCTGTGCAGGAATTTGGCGAAGGAAACTGTACAACGTACAGTTTAATAAACAGTAATAAACAGTAATAGCATTACGGGTCGTGAGCAACATAGGATGTGTGCGGCTAATGTTCGTTTAGAACTTAACTTCCTCGCAGAGGATGTATTATTTACACCTGGTGAACTCGGAAGTTGTTCTTGAATGACGGGATCCGAGAAAAATGGGGTGAGTGCGCCCAATCTTCATTTGGAACTTAAATTTTCCTAGCAAGATCTATTATTTACACCTGATGAATTCGGAAGATGTTGTAAAATGACGGGACCCGAGAAAAATGGGTTGAGTGCGCCCAATCTTCATTTAGAACTTAAATTTTCCCAGCAAGATCTATTATTTACACCTGATGCACTCGTAAGATGTTGTAAAATGACGGGACCCGAGAAAAATTGGTTAAGTGCGGCCAATGTTCATTTAGAACTCAAATTCCCCGAGGAAGATGTATTATGTACAACTGGTGTACTCGGAAAATATTGTAAAAAATTACGGGACATGGAAAAAATTGGTTGTGTGGGGCCAATGCTTATTTAGAACTCAACTTCTCCGAGAAAGATGTATTATGTACATGTACACCTAATGTACTCGGAAGATGTTGTAAAATGACGGGACCTGCAAAAAGTGGGTTGTGTGGCGCCAGTGTTCATTTAGAACTTAACTTCCTCGACAAGGATGTACTATTTACATGGGGTGCACTCAGATGTTGTTGTTGAATGACGGTACCCGAGAAAAATGGGTTGAGTGCGCCCAATCTTTATTCAGAACTTAAATTTTCCGAGGAGGATCTATTATTTACACCTGGTGCACTCGAAAGATGTTGTGCAATGACGGAGCCCGAGAAAAATTGGTTGAGTGCGCCCAATCTTCATTTAGAATTCAACTTCCCCGAAGAAGATGTATTCTTTATACCTGGTGCACTCAAAAGTTTTTGTAGATTGACGGGTCATGAGAAAAGTGCGTTGAGTGCGGCCAATGTTCATTTGGAAATTAACTTCCTCGAGCAAGATGTATTTTTCAGACTTTTCCGACAATTTTTCCACGTGAAAATTTGGGGAGGAAATGCGTGAAAATTCGAAAAAAAATTTCTTTGTGCATTTTTGGACCATCCTAATGTAGAGATATGTGAAAGGAAAAATATTTTGATTTAGGATTTTTGGAAATGGTATCCCAGTTGTATATGTCGACGTGGACATCCGCGTAAAAATCCACATGGTAACACATTTAAATTGGTAATATTTATCCCAAATGATTTTATAAAAATGATTATGAGACACTTTTTTGGTAAATACATAATATCGCGCAGCAAGACGAAATACAAGTATCCAATGCCAACATATGTTTCAACTGTTTCAGTGCATATGCTTTACGAAAAATAAATATTTGAATTTGGTTGGTATGTGGATGTGAAATATTTTAATAAATTATTCTACTAATAAATATTCTACTCACGAAAAGAATGGACACAGAGATATTATATGAAAGAACAAAAATTTCTCCCAGGCGAAAAAATCCACGTGGTAGTAAAAATTTACGTTTTAGTATATTTATGTGACTCCGGTGCATTTACGCGTTTTTATGCGACAGCGTAGACTATAGTAATGTTGTATATTATGATACATCACTCTTCATATTACACTCCGCTGTAGAGGACGGTTTTATCGGCAAATACGCAATTACGCTATAAGATGAAACACACGTATACTATGATAACATATGTTTCAACTGTTTCGAAATAAATGTTTTTCAAAAATCCAATTTTTCGATCTATTCGATGTCTTGATGCAACGTATCTTTATATTTAATTAATTTGGTATTATATTATATATACGAACAGATTGAAGAAATATGACAAAAGTAAAAAGCAGTAGATTATAAATGATTATCTGTATTTTACTCGAGATAATAAACTGATTTTTTCTTAACTTCTTGTGCTGTAACTGACAAGATGCTGAATATGTTTCACCTGTATATATATACCATAGCGTTTATTTATTATTAACAAAAATTACTATCAACAATAAGGCGTCAAAAATGACTTGCGACAAAAATACTGTTGTAAATCGTTGACGAAAAGTTTGAAAATTTGGCTATGGATTTTATGATTGAGCAGAGTAGTGCAACTGTAAAAAAAGTGGATAAAGTTTCGAATGGAAAAGCCAGCGAATATTAAAAAAAAAAATTTTAATTCAGGAGCGTCTTTTTCAAAATCCAAAGTTTTGTAAACAATAAATAGTTGTTCAACCTTTTACCCACTTCATATTTAGCTTATTTAAATAATTGATTATTGTTTATAACTATGTTATCAATGCTAAGAACTTGCTTTTTTCTGAAATATTTAGTTTTGCTTAGACTTTTTAGTTATGAACAAATAATAAGTGAATCTTAATTAGGATCATTTTTCAAATAGAATTGTATTTTTTGAAGCAAATTAGTTTTGCTCTTCTCTCATTGTTTAACCAAAATTAATTTAAGCAAAAAAGCCATCTTACACAAGAGACAAAAACAAAGAATGGAATAAGTAGGAATAGGTGGGAGGAGTAGGAGACTTGTAAAAGTTTTGTTTTGAATGACAACAAGAAGTTTATTGCAAACCGTAAAAAAAAAAAATTGGGATTTCGCATATTTTGATATCAGCCTCTTCCACTCCAGCAAAATATATTCGAACAATTTCAGAAAAACCGCATCTATCTGGCATTGATATAGATGTAGATAGTTATTGACAATAATAGTTTGTTCAAACAATTATTTTTGCTCAAATTAATTAGTTATTAAGTGACTCCAAGTGAAAAATATACTTTGAAGTTTCAAAAAAAAAACCGCAACGTTCTACCACTAGGCAAAGACAATATTATTAACAATAATAATAAATTGTTTAAACAATTATTTTTATTGACATTAACTCTAATTGAAAATTGGTCAACAATTTTGGTTGAAAATTCTACTATTTGTTAAAAATGTAGTTATTTCGTTAGAAATTCATCTTTTTTAGTTTGTCTTTTTTGGTAGAATACTAATCTTTTTGGTTAAAAATTCGTTTTTTTTTCTGCTCCAAAATCATTTGTTGAAAATTTATTTACTTTCAATAAAAATTCATCATTTTAGTTCAAACCTAGTCTGTTTGGTTGAAAATTCACGCATTTTGTTGAAAATTTATCTTTTTGGGTAGAAAATTAAAAATGTAGATTAAAAATTCATCTTTCGGGTTAAAAATGCAACTTCTACGTTAAAAATCCCATTCCTTGTTGTTGAAGAATAATCATTTTAGTCAAAAATTTACCTCTTTGTGTAAAAATGTAAATGTTTTGTTGATATTTCTTTTTTTTATTATTCTTTAAGGTCTATTTTTATGAAGTTAACTTTAATTCAAGTTAGAATCATCCTTGATTAAAATATCGACTGTTATATTTTTCGTTGAGAATGGATCTTTTTTGGTTGAATAAAATTCAACTACTTCGTTTAAGGTTAAGTTACTTTGTAAACAAATATTTTTCTTTTATGATTCACAATTTTAGTTGAAATTTTAATTATTTGATTGTAAATTAAAATTTTACTTCAAAATTCAAATATTCAAGTTTAAAATTTAACTGCTTTGTAACAATTCTTATTTTTGACTTGAACATTCAACAATTTTGTAGAAAATACATGTATTTTGTTGAAAATTCGATTGAAAAACTATTTAATTAAAAATGCATCTTTTCGATAAAAGTCCAACTACTTAATTGAGAGTTAAACTACTTTGTTGAAAATTGATTTTATTTGTAAGATTTACCCCGTGGGTTGAGAATTTAACTATTTTGTTGAAAATTCTTCTTTAAGTTGAAAATTAATTTTTTCATCTGAAAATTGAACTATTCTATTTTTTGTTGTAAATTTAGCCTTTATATGTTAAAAACTAAATTATTTGGTTGAAAATTTATCTATGTCGTTAAAGTCATCACCTTTCGTGGAAAATTCAACGGTTTTAATAAAAATTCGTCCGTTTGGATTAAAAATTCATCTTTTATGATAGAAAAGTCATCCTTGGTTAAGAGTGAACTTTTTTGTAGAAAATTTAAACTTCTTCCATAAAATTCGTCTTTTCAGCTTCACTGTTAGAAAAAATATTCGCTAACTTCATATACAATATATGCAAATGACCTACACAAATGTAAATGAAATTGAATATAAATTCGCATATTGCATTTATTATAAATTTTATTGTTTTAATATACAATGCATATAGTCTCAAATAAATTTATTAGTATTAATATGCATACTGAAAAGGTATATTTGGAAACAACCCTTATGAAAAAGAAGTTTTTGTAAGTATTGGATCCAGTACTTTTTTCGAGAAAAAGTATTGGATTTCCAATACTTATTCGCGAAAAAAGTATCAGATCCAATACTTACCAATACTTCTTTTTCGTAAGGGAAGCAAATGCATTTACTAGAATCTTATTTCTTGGCATTACGAAAATATTTTTTCATAGTAGTATGGATCCTAACTGGGCACAACCACTTAAACTATCATATGTACAAAATGGGGTATAATCCCACGACACAGTGCAAGAAATGCGGCAGGGATGACGAAACATCCCTGCATGTATTATGCCAGTGCCCGGTATTAGCTAGGCTCAGGCAACAAACCCTCGGGGCCCATTTTATGGAACCTGAGGAAATTACAACGCGAGCAGTAGTCTACATACCCGGCTTTATCAAGAGGTCTGGGGTCAACTGCTGAGAGCGAATAAGTAAGGGTGTGGCAGAGTGCACATGATCCTGCAAGGGAACCTGCACCGTCAAAGGAACCTTTGAATTATCGTGTATAGGTTCCTGTACAGGTTCCTTTGCGAAGTAAATTGAGGCGCGGTTTTCGCAACAGAAACACGTATGGGGTCCTTTACAGAAAGCCGTCGCGAAAACTCATGTATCTTACAGCTACAGAGTTGCTTTCCTTTTATTCCCTTGAAGATTGAACTTACTATCGAGAGAGCCAAGCCAAGAGCGAACCCTCGCGGATTAGTTCCTATGCAGGTTCACGTATAGGATCCTGAACAAGTTCCTGTACATGAAGCCGCATCTCAAATCACTCTGTGAAGAAACCTGTTCAGGATCATTCAAAGGTTAGTTTGTACACATGTTCCATTGCAGGATCATGTACAGTTTCCTTCGCCAAATTCCTGCACAGAAATCAATTGACATTTTGGTGGGCCTTCTTATTTTCTGAAAATACAATTTCCAGAATGAAAGAAACCTAAGGAATGGGATATGGTTGTATTTTCACTTCAAACATGCTGAATACATAGGCTACTGGAAAAGGGATAAGGGTGTGTTCGAGTACTGAAAATAGGATGAAAAATAATATGATTGTATTTTCAATTTTCACATAATGAAAAAAGGCTACTGGAGAAGAGTTAGGGGTGTGTTAGTCTACTGGAAAAGGGGTAAAGGTGTGATCTATCTCAACATTATATTTTTTCTGAGTATAGTCTCTTAAAAAAAAAGGTTCCTCTTGGCTCCTAGAATACCTCTTTTTGCATTGTTTATATAAAAAAAAATTGTTTTCTTTTAGTTTTCATCTTGAAAACTACTTTTTCGGGTATTTTCATGACGACTTTCGTAGAGAGAGCATCAAATTACATCGATTTACGAGGTTTCAAAAATGCCACTTTTCGTAACCTCACTACGGCTACGGCACCTTTCAAACACAATATACAATTTATGTTAACGTTTGACCCTGCAAATAAATTTTATACCGATTTTTCATTAATTCTGAAATATTTTGTGCAAATTAGTCAATAATTGACCGTGATATCAAATACATGTAAAAAAATCGATATGGTTAAAAAAACTAAATTAAAGAACAAAAATTAACGCTGATATGTTAATCCAATCAAAAGTTACAGTGGATGAAACACGTCCCAATTATAAGACAGTTTGACAAATAGTAATATTACATTAATAAGTATTCGGAAAAATTGACTGCCATTTATCCGAATCAGAAGGCTTGATATCTATAATTTATTTTATCTCGTTTATTCACAAATTTCAATTATTTCACATTTGTAATAGATTAAAGGACAGCTTAAGGCTTATAGAATTGAGATTAGTGCACTTTTTATTCATTTTGATAGAATTTTATTTAATAATCAATTGTTTTATAGTATGTACACCTTTTTCAACACAGTCCGTTTTTATGGGACGGAGAGACATGGGTGTATCATATCGACGGACACATTTTTAATCTTGCTCTTAATCATGGAACAGAGGAACGTTTGCAATAAAATGTGTTTTTTATTATATTAATATGGCTTATGTTATTTTATTATTATATAATAGTTGAACTTTAAGTAAAACAAATTACTTTTCAACAGAAAAAAAAAACGCTTTTCAACAAAATAGTTCCATTTTCAACCAAAGTGATATATTTTAGAATAAAATTATGAATTTTCAACTAGAATATTTAAATTTGAAACAAAAAAAATAAATTTCCAACTAAAATGATGAATGTTTTACTGGAATGGTTGAATTCTGAACCAAAAAGATGAATATTCAATCATGAAAATTAATTTTCTACAAAAAGGTACGAAGTTTCAACACAATATATGAATTTGCAAACAAGTTGTTAAATTTTTAACTGAAAGTGATACGTTTTCAACTAATATTTTAGTTGTAAAAAAAAGAACTGAATTTTCAACAAAAAATAGAATAGTTAAATGGTAAGTTCAACAAATAAATTTTTAGCAAAAAAAGAAACAACGGATTTTCAACCAAAGAGTTAAATTTTCATTCAAAGGAGATAACTTTTAAACCAAAAATAGAATATTTGAATTTTCTATTTAAAAAAACTAATTTTTAACAAACAACAGAACGAATTTTTAACAAAATAGTTCAATTTTCAACTGAAATAGTTCAATTTTCAATAAGAGAAATTTATTTTCAACAAGATAGTTAAATTTTCTATCAGAGACGAATTTACAATTAAAATTATGAATCTTCAACGAAAACAATTAATTTTTAAGAAAAGAGTTAAAGTTTTAACCAAGGAGTTGAATTTTCAATTAAAAAATATGAATTCTCAACGATCAATGTAATATAATTAAAATTCCAATCAAAAAAGATTTTAATTTTAAATAAAAAACCGTCAAATTCAACCAAAACAAACGAATTTTTAAGAATAGTTGAGTTTTCAATTAAAAAATACATTTCAGTCGATAGAGAAAACAAATTTTTAAAAAACTGTTAAATTTTCTGGAAAAAATATGAATCTTCAACCAAGAAAGCGAATTTTCTACCAAGCAGGACGAATATTCAACGAAAACCATGAAGTTATTATTAAGTAGAGTAAAAGAAAAGAAACGAAAAGGGTTATTTATATAGTACCATTTATATGATAGGTTCGAAAATTTGAACGAGAACTTTCAATAGAAATCTGTATTATTATCGGAGAAGGTAACGGATCGAGAAGAAAAATCCACACATAAAATAGAAATCTACAATATCGACCAAAGTTATATTCTCCTATACAGAAAATATTTTAACGTCATTTCAGACAAGATGGA
>JAABKJ010005209.1:0-23339 GCA_011634705.1 Andricus grossulariae
GTCCCATGAAAATCCAATAATTTTTTTAAAACTCATCCGCCATATTGGACCCGCCATTTCGAATTTTCAAAGTTTGACTTCAGATTTGTTATCAAGGGAGCCAAAAGCCCCCAGGTGCCAAGTTTTATGAAAATCCATTTATTTTTTGAAAACTCGTCCGCCATATTGGATCCGCTATTTTGGATCCGCCATTTCAAATTTTTAAAAAATGACTTCAGATTCGTGATCAGAGACTTCCAAAAAAATAGCAGATGCCATTTTGAATTTTTCAAGTCCGACTCCAGATTCATTATCAGAGCTCCCAAACATTTCCAGGTGCCAAGTTTCATGAAAATCCATTAATTTTTTGAAAACTCGTCCCCTATATGTATTCGGCATTTTGAATTTTTCAAGTCCGACTATACCAGAGGCCCAAAAAATTTCCAGATGCCAAGTTTCATGAAAATCCATGATTTTTTTAGAACTCGTCCGCCATATTGGACCCGTCATACGGGATCCGTTATTTTGAATTTTCAAAAAATGACTTCAGATTCGTGATCATATTGGAAGCGCCATTTTAAATTTTCAAAAAGTGCCTTCACATTCGTGATCAGAGACCCCCAAAAACCTAAGGTGCCAAGTTTCATAAAAATCCAATAATTTTTTGAAAACTCGTCCGCCATATTGGATCCGCAATTTTGGTTTTTTTAAGTCCGACTTGAGATACGTCATCAGAGACCCTGAAACCCCCAGATGCGAAGTTTTATGAAAATCCATTGATTTTTTGATGACTCGTCCGCCATCTTGGATCCGTCTTATTGGAACCGCCATTTTTAATTTTCAAACAAAAAATCATATTCTTGATCAAAGGCCCCAGAAAACCCCAAGCTGTCAAGTTTCATGAAGATCCATTAAATTTTGAAACCTCGTCAGCCATATTGGATCCTCCATTTTGGATTTTCCAAGTCCGACTTGAGATACGTCATCAGAGACCCTGAAACCCCCAGATGCGAAGTTTCATGAAAATAAATTAATTTTTTGAAGACTCGTCCGTCATATTGGATCCGTCAGATTGGAACCGCCATCTTGAATTTTCAAAAAGTGCCTCTAGATTCGTGATCAGAGACCCCCAAAAACCACAGATTCCAAGTTTCATAAAAATCCTTCAATTTTTTGAAAACTCGTCCGCCATATTGGATCCGGCATTTCGAATTTTCTAAATCCGACTTCAGATTCGTTATCAGAGGCCCCAAAAAATTCTAGGTGCCAAGTTTCCTAAAAATCAATTGATTGTTTAAAAACTTGTCCGCCATATTGGACCCGTCATATTTGATCCGCCATTTTGAATTTTCAAAAAATGACAGTTTTTCAAAACTTTTAATTAAACAAATTAATTCTGAAAGGAAATAAAAATTATTTCAAAAAATCTAAAACATGTAGTAGATTTTCAAAGATTTCGAAATAAAATTTAGAAGTTTTTCAAGGATTTTGGAAGATTTTAAGAGAATAACCAAATTTTCTTAAGATTTATGGAAAAAGTAGTTATGATTCTTCATTTTTTTAAATTAATTTTCAAAGAAAATTTTTAAAGATTTCAAAAACTTTCAAACAAAATGTAAGCTTTTAGAAATGTTGAAAACCAAATTTAGAAGCGTTTTAAAAGTTTTGGAACGTTTCAAAAGAATAACGAAATTTTCTTAATATAGCCAGTAAAATAAAAATGATTTTTTATTTTGACAAATTAATTTAAAGAGAATATATAAAAAGATTTTAAAACATTTTAAAAGATTTCGAAATTGTTCAAAAAAGAATTCGGAAGATTTATTTAATTATGCAGATTTTTTTGTTTAATTTTAGAGAAAAGTCTAATTATGTTGAAAGATATTAAGAAGGCTTAGAAGTTTCGGAGTGATTAAAAAAAAAGTTTAATATAAAAAGAATTCAAAAATATTTTTGAAAATTTAGATTTTTGAAGATTTCGAAGACAAATGTAAAATAAATAATAAATATTGGAAAATAAGTTTCTGAAATTTTGAAATAATAATTAAAAGTCATACATAGTCAAAATGATTTCAAATATTAACAAAATTTTATGACTATCCATTTTCAAATGTTTCAAAATTGTATCGTTTGAAAATAATTATATATTATAGTTAGAAAAATAATCAAAACTAATTATTAGTTGAATTATAATTTTCACCTGAAATCCCTATAATTGCTTGAATAAACGTTTAAAATGAAATAATTAAAAATTAAAATTGAAAAGAAATTAATCAATCATAAAAACTTAGAATTAACAATTATTCAATTTTGAAGAATTAAACTTGAAATTTATTTAATTTTAAAGATTTATATTTGAAGGTATGTAATTTTGAACTTTTTTCAAAAGAGTTTTTAAAAAGATTGAAAATTGAAAATTATTCAATTATAAAAAATTTGAAATGAAACTTATTCACTTTTAAAGAATTAAATATGAAATTTATTTTATTTTGAAAATTTATGTCTTAAAGGTATTTAATTCTGAACTTTTTCTTGAATAGTTCAATTTTTAAAATCAAAAGTTTAAAATTTTTTAAGTTGCTTTTTTCAAATAGTTCACTTTGGAAGACTAAAAATTCAAAATTATTAAATTTCCTAGACTTATATTTCAAAAGTATAAAATTTTCAACCTTTTTTTTGAATAGTTTAATTTTAAAAATTTACAATGTAAAATTTTTCAATTTTCAATATTTTCCTTCAACCACTCTTTAATATTTAATGCGTATAATAGAAAGTGATGCAACTTTAAATGGTTTTTATAAATAGTTCAGTTTTGAAGATTTAAAAATAAAAATTGTTATACTGAAAGATTTGAATTTGGTAGTAAATCAATTATAAAGATTTAGAAGTGGCAATTATTCAATTTTGAAAAATTAGAATTGAAATTTTCAATTTTTAAGATTTATATTTTAAAGGTATGTAATTTTGAACTCATTCTTGATCAGATCAATTTTGAAAATTTACAATTCAAAATTGCTCAATTTTTCAAAATTTCAATTGAAAACTCTTTAATATTTAATATGTATTATAGAAAGTGATGCAACTTTGAAGGTTTTCAATCTAAATAGTACAATTTTAAAGAATCAGAATTGAAAATTATTTAATTTCGAAAATTTGAAATACGAAATTATTTAATTTTAAGGTCTGAAAATAAAAAATTTAAATAATCATTATTTCCGAATGAGTAACCTCAGTTGAAGATTTACCCAGAATTTTGGTTTCAGTAAATAACCAATAATTTTCTACTTTTTTCCCCTGCCAATGGAAGCCCTTTCCCCTAACCCAGTACCACCAAAATTCGACATGGATAAGCAGCGAATCGAAACATTTCTATTGTGGGAAACAAGCTCATCGACATTCTAATAAATCAAAGGCGGTGTCAGTAGCACGCCGAGGAGCAGACAGGCGAGATTAACTTATCGAACCAAAACTAAATCGCGACTGCGGGATGACTTTCGGTCAGCCAAACGCAAGCTTTGTTTCATGGGGTTCGGCAGCACGAGACCTTTCGAAATCCCTGATAATCAGGCCAGTCTGTGTGCCTGTTGCCTGTGCGTGTTCAGCCTCTACCCAATCCACATTTGCTAAATTCAGCTTTGCCAAAGTTGCGCGTACGTGTGCGACCTTCCATAAGTATTGGATTCATGCTGACACTATTACATTACCCTTCAAACTTTACCCTTTACCCTTCAACATTTACCCTTTACCTTTACTCTTTACCTTCACCCTTTACCTTCACCCTTTACCTTCACCCTTTACCATATACCATTTGCCCTTCACCATATACCCTTCACCCTTTACCCTGAACCCTTTGCTCTTTACCATTTACCCTTAACCATTTACCATGTACGTTTCACCATTTACCCTCTACCTTTACCATTACCATTTACCCTTTACCTTCACGATTTACCCTTTAACCTTTGCCATTTTTCATTTACATGTTACCATTTACCATTTACCATTCACCCTTTGCCCTTTACCTCGCACCCTTTATATTTTACCATCTACCCTCTACTCTTTACCATTTATATTTACTATTTTCCCTTGCCCTTCAACCTTTACCATTCACCATTTATATTTTATCATTTACCCTTTACCATTTACCCTTTACTCTTTAAATTTCACCATTCACTCTTTACCATTTACCTTTAACCCTTCGCGATTTACCATATTCACTTTGAGTCTTATCCTTTACCTTTTACCATTTACCCTTTACCCTTTGATATTTACTATTTTCCCTTTACCATTCACCATTTACCCTTCACCCTTCACCCTTTATATTTTACTATTCACCCTTGACCCTTTACCATTTACATTTACCATTTACCATTTACCATTTACCCTTGCCCTTTAACCTTCACCATTCACTATTTATATTTTATCATTTACCCTTTAACATTTACCCTTTACTCTTTAGATTTCACCATTCACCCTTTACCATTTATCTTTAACCCTTTTCGATTTACCATATTCACTTTAAGTCTTATCCTTTACCTTTTACCATTTACCCTTTACCCTTTGCTATTTACCATTTTCCCTTTACCATTCACCATTTACCCTTCACCCTTCACCCTTTATATTTTACTATTCACCCTTGACCCTTCACCATTTACATTTACCATTTACCATTTACCATTTACCATTTACCATTTACCATTTACCCTTGCCCTTTAACCTTTACCATTTACCCTTAACATTTTACTATTTACCCTTTACTATTTACCCTTCACTCTTTATATTTTACCATTCACCCTTTACCATTTACCCTTTACCTTTCTCCCTTTACCCTTCACTCTTCACCCTTTACCTCTTTGCCCCTTCGCGCTTACCCATTTCAGAAAAAAGTTGAATTTTCAACCAAAAAAGATAAACTTTCCAACAAAATGGAATAGTTAAAGTTTCAATTAAAAAACTAATTTTTAACAAACAAAAAAGACTTTCGAGCAAAATAGTTAAATTTTTAACGAAAAAGATTAATTTTCAACTGAGATGAAAAATCTTTAACTGAAATAGTTAAATTTTCAGCTACAAAATAAAAATTTTTAATAAAAAAACAAGAATGATGAATTAATGGTAAAATTTGGAACGAAAGAGATGAATTTTCCACAGAATATATGAATTTCCAAGCAAGTAGTTGAATAATTATAAAAAAAATAATTCTCAGCAAAATAGGTTAATTTTGAAACAAAGAGATAAATTTTGAGCTAAAACAAAATTATTTTTCACTTAAAAGATGAATTTTCCACTAAAATGGAGAATCTTTACCCAAAAAAATAATTTTCTAACAAATCTGTTTTAACATAATTCTTTCATCTTCTACTAAGTAGAACAATTTTCAAACAAATATTTTTAGGTTTGAAAAAATGAATTTTTGGTGAAAAAGTAATCTTCTTAGCTAGAAATTCACCTTTGTTTGAAAATTGAACTATTTTGTTAAATGTTAAACTTTATGTTGTCAATTTTTTTTTTCTAAAGATTCATCATTTCAGTTGAAGATTTATCTCGTTAGTTCAAAATTAAAGTATTTTGCAGATAATTCGTATGGCTTGAAAATCAAACAATTAGATGAACAATCGAACTGTTCATTTAAAAATTAATCTTTTTGTTAGAAAAATAATTTCGTATTGAAAAATTGTATTATTCGGTTAAAAATTTAACTTTTTTTTAAACATATTTGCATCTTTAGTTGAAAAATTAAATATTTTGTCCAAAATAGCTTTGGTTGAAAATTAATTTATTATCTGAAAATGTAACTTCATTATAAAAGTGCCGGATTGCATAAGATTATACTTGATAACATGAAATTATGGCGGATTACTCTGCCTAAACGAGACTCCCGTAAATTTTCAACCAAATAGTTTAATTTTCAACTAAAAAAGATCAATTTCCCACCAGCAAACATGTAACGAACAATGTAATAGTTGATATTTCAACCAAAACAGATTTTCATTTCAAATCAAAAACAGTAAGTTCACCAAAAAAGACGAATTTCCAACAAAACACATGAATTTTTAACAAGATAGTTTATTTTCAACCAACGACATGAATTTTTGACTAAAATAATGAATCTTCAACTAAAATTATTTGAATTTTCGGCTGAAATTTAATTTTTAACCAAAAAACAAGGTTATGGATTCAACATGTTCAATTTTTAATCCAAGCATGTATAAATAAGAAGTCCTGGCAGGAGGAGACCTGGCAGAAGGAGGCCTGGCAGGAAAAAACCTGAACTTGACAGGAAGGGAAGATTTGGTAGGAGGAAAAGACTTGACAGGAGAACTCGCAGAATGAGGTTGGCCCGGAAGCAAGGGGGCTCAGGCGAGGGTGCCCTTCAAGCCCACTTCTATTTAGTGTTCTTCTGGCACTCAAAGAAGTAAAAGAAGGTTCAAAGACGACTGCAGGATGAGAGTTAGGATATTCGATGTGTCATTATGGTCAGTGTTAAGTTATGGAGTGGAGATTTTGGGATGGAAAGAGCATAAGAGAGTGGAAAGTCTTCATGAGAGATTTTTAAGATGTGTCATGAGAGTGAGTTGGAGCTATCCTGGTTATAGCAGAACTGCACAAGATTGTGCCCGAAAGGTTACAAGTTCAATAAGTATCTATCAATCTTAGTATCTAAGTATAATCTGAGTAAAGTAATCTGAGTATCTATCAATCTGAGTACGTATAAATAAGAAGTCCTGGAAGGAGGAGACCTGGCAGGTGGAGGCCTGGCAAGAGGAGACCTGGACCTGACACGAAGAGATATGAAATGAGGTTTGAATGTGGTATGCAAAGTGAGAGATAGGGAGGGGAATGAAATAGAGGACGAGATGACGTCAAGGCAAGGAGATGAAAGCTGGAAGAAAATTGCGGATTCATGGTGCAACAGCTGATATTGAATGGTTCAGATGCAGGATGAACCAGAGTACCTGAAAAGGTTAATGGAATGGAATAAAGTGGGGAGATTCATAATGTGTTAGAGAGATGTACATGTGACGAAGGGGGATGAGAGAGCATGGAAGAGAGAGTGAAGTGGATTTTGAATGGAAATGTTTAGGGGGAAGAATGTATGAAGAAGCTTGAATATCTAAGAGAGAGAGAGCTGATGACACAGGATGAGAAAAAAGCTAAAAAATGGCTACTAAAAGAGAATTAGGAATAGTTTTGGAATAGAATCTAATTTTGAGGTTGATAATGGCCTTTGTAGCAAAAAAGGAAATCCTCTTTGTTTAAATTTAGAAGTGAACTTTTTCGTCAACAATTAATTTTATTCCCTGGAGATACATCTGTGTGGTTGAAAATTGAACTATTTTATTGATTTTTTTTTTTTTTGTAAAAATTTGAATATTTTGTTAAAAAATTTATGATTCTGTTAAAAACTTAATAATTTTGTTGAAAAGTTACCAGTTTTGTTGAAAATTAGTATTTTTGGATAGAGAATTGTTCTTTTGGAATAAAAACTCCTTTATTTCGACGGAAAAGTTCTTGATTATAAATTCTTTTTACTTTACTGAAAATTCAACTGTCTTTTTGAAAAAATCAACTATTTTCTAAAAAAAATTTTAACGATTTGGTTGAAATTTCATTTTTGTAGGTTGAGAATTCAACTATTCTGTTAAAAAGTAATATTTTTTGATCAGAAAAGTGTATTTTCGAATTTTGAATATCTGGTTCGTATTTGTGTTGGGACTGAGTCGAACAGGTTCAACCAGATCAATTTTGTAAACAAGTATACGTGAAAAAGAAGGCCTGCCAGGAGGAGACCTGCACATGGCACGAAGAGAAGATTCGGCAAGAGGAGAGGACCTGACACAAGAATAAAGAGATTTATGTCAGGCAGGACGACGATCGAATTCAACGTACAAACTATGTTAATTTTTCGCCAAAAGGGATGACTTTTTAACAAAATTATTCAATTTTCGAATGGTAATTGAATTTTCAAACAAACAATCGAATTTTCAATCATTAATATTAATTTTGAACCAAGAAGATAAATTTTCTACGATACCAATTGAATTTTTAACCAAACAAGATTTTGCAGTCAAACGAAAAAAAATTTGACCAAGTTATATTTTGAGGGAGAGAAAAATGTTAATACAAGATATAAATTTCAAAATACTATTTTCTTCTCGCTCCTAGGATTCTTGTAACGAATTAGTTCAAAACAAATTCAAAATTTAAAAAATAGCCTTGAAACCATCTAGAAACATTCTTTAAATTCTTGTTTAAATTTCTGAAGATCTGTTAAAATGAATCTAACTTTTTATACAAAATTAAAAAAAAATGTGAAATTTTTGAAATATTTGAATTGTTTTGAAATATTTTCAAAAAATCGCTTCAGATTATATTTTGTAATTTATTCATCATTCCAACGCTTCCCAGCAGTCTTATACAAATTTTATTAGTCTCTTAAAATGTTTCAGAAATGTGCAAAAACTTCTAAATTTTCTGTTCAAAATCTTCAAAAATCTACGTCTTACATTTCTTTCAAATTTTTTCACTCTAAAGTGATATCTGAGTCATTCTGAAACTTTTGGATATCTCCTAAACTTATTCGAACGGTGTCTGAAATTTTGTAATTTTGGAAAATAGGAAAATCCTTTTTCAAGATATTCTGAATTCTTTTTCAAAATTTCTTCAATTCTCTATTAGCTTTCTGAGGAATACTTCAAAATTCGTAATGAGCTAGTTTTTTCGAGATTTTGAGTTAATAATATATTGAAAGCCGAATAATGTAAGAATTTTTTTATACGTTAGTAATGATTTCAAAAATGTATATTTTTCATTTCAACTTACAAAAATGGGGACCACAAACTTTTTCCTTAGGAGAACTGATCGATTTTTCAATTTAGAAAAACATTGTTTAGTTGTGAAAAAAACAGTTTTTTTTCTAAATAGAAAAAATTATATCCAGTAAGATAAATAATATTTTCTGGAAGTTTCATAATTTGAAAAATTGTATTCCAGGTGGATGATTATGAGCCTATATGATTAATTTCCTCTTTGACTATTTTCATAAGGAAATGAAAAGGAACTTATTTATCTGTTTACAAAAAAGAGAAATTGGGGCATGGATAACGATAACATATTAAATTTTTATTGTTGTGTGGTAGAAAGTCGACTCGCGTCATCTACAAGTATTATTTTCAAATTGTTAGAGTTTGGCCGGCCTAAGGGAGCTTCATTGGTTTCCTCTGGAGTCATATCTTCAATCGCACCACTGTTAATGTTGATCTTCACCCTTTTTTCAATCTGATATCCATTCTCGTATGTTATTCTATATATTCCACGAAGTCGTGTACGATTTATTTCCAATATCGCAAACACGTCACCATTGATTGTTGATAATACCCATTTTTCTTCGGTTGGCAAAGGCTCCAGGCGCGAATATCTTCCTTTTAATTTAATTGAAGCATTGCGAGGAAAAGCGTATTTTAGAATTTCGAATCGCTGGTTCGGATTTGTGCTGGGAATAAGACGAATAGATTCAACATTTTCAATTTTTAATCCAAATATGTATAAATAAGAAGTCCTGGCAGGAGGAGATCTGGCAGGAGGAAGTCTGGCAGGAGGAAGTCTGGCAGGAGGAGTCATGGTGGGAGGAGACCTGGCAGGTAAAGGCCTGGCAGGAGGAGACCTGGCAGGAGTAGAGCTGGGCGGAGGAGATCTGGCAGGAGGAGACCTGACAGGAGTAGACCTGGAAGTGGAAGACCTGGCAGAAGGAGACATAACAGGAGGTGGCCTGGCATGAGGAGACCTGGACCTGGCATGAAAAGACGACTCGGCAGGAGGAGAAGACCTGACAGGAGAACTCCCAGAATTAGGTTGGGTTGGTTTCTGTCTGTCACGAGGAGAAGAACTTCCAGAACGCGGAACACCAGGAATGGGGGCACCATTAGGTAAACATTCAAACTGTGAACCCAACTCTGCAACAAGAAACAGAGGATTTTTATTTTCCGATTGTATACTCGTTTAATCTGTGTAGTTGAAAATTGAATAATTCTTTTCATACATTTTTTTTTACGTAGCCTAATATTCTTTTTCGTTGAAAATTAATCTTTTTAAACCGAAAATGTAAATAGTTGGTTTAAAATGTATGTTTTTTGCCAAAAATTCATATGCTTGGCTCAAAATTTGACTATTTCCTGGAAAATTGTTTCTTTTGTTGAAAATAAATGTTTTTAATGGAAATTTAAGTATTCCATTTTTGGTAAAGAAGAAATATGTTTAAGTTCCAAATTCAACCTTTTGAAATTTAAACTACTTTATTAAAATTTGAACTGCTTTATCCAAAATTCATCATTTTAGTATTGATCTTTCAAAAGTGTACCATATGTGCACGCGCACATATGGTACTAATTTCGTATCGATTAAATCACATTTCAAATTTAAATTTTTTAACACACTACCGGAATAAATTTATATTACATTCATCAGTGTTTTGAAAAAAACTCAAATAAAGTTTGAAAAAAATAGCAATTGGTCAGAATGTAGATTGTATCGCTTGAAAAAATGTACTTAAAATTATTCATATATCATATAATTATATTCACCAATAGAATTGAGGATGAGCGCCAAGGATAAGACGAGATTATAAACGACCGACATATTTTCGAATTTGAAAAAAAACTGAATAATGTAATTATAAAGAATTATAATGAAAAGTTAGCTGCCGAATATTCTAATGTTTCGTTATGGAAAATAAATAATTCTAGATACCACATATATCGTATAGTCGTTATCTCTTGGTTTACAGATGTCAAGTTTGTCCCTTTTAGATATTTGCATTTCATCACAGTCGGTTTGAACAAAAAAAAAAAGCATAATGACGAAATTTGTTGAAACACATATTTGATCAAATATTTAATAAATTACGCAGAAGACAAGAAGTTATCTTGAAATCAAAAGTATCAGCTTCTAACGTGCATTTCTTCATTGCTTTTAATAATATTTTAATAAAGCTGC
The DNA here is from genome assembly GCA_011634705.1 of Andricus grossulariae. Taxonomy (NCBI): domain Eukaryota; kingdom Metazoa; phylum Arthropoda; class Insecta; order Hymenoptera; family Cynipidae; genus Andricus; species Andricus grossulariae. The sequence goes on from JAABKJ010005209.1 coordinate 10,969, forward strand.
GCCAATTTTTTCATTTATTGGGAAATAATTTCTTTTACCTTCTTAAATATGCCAATGTTTTACATTTTCAATCGGAAATATAAGTTTGAAACCAATAGGATAGATTTTGTACCGAAAAAGTTGAATTTTCATCTAAAGAAGATTTTTCAGTCCGAAGAAAAAAAATTCTACCAGATACTTTGGATCAAAATTTAAAAAGTTAGAGCATTTTAAAAATTGTTGAGAATTTATTTTTCTTGAGAGCCTTACAAGATTATCATGAAAGCATTTTGAATTTTCTTGAAAAATTGAAAATTCTGATTTGGCAGCACAAAAAATAATGAAAAAGCAAAATTTTTATTTTTTGGTCAAACTACACAAGATAAGAAAAAATGAATAGAATAAAGTTGTTCACCAATAAACGGTCGATAAATTTTTTATAAATTATTTTTTGATGAGACACGTAGTTTTTGTTAAAATAATGGAAATTTACATTTCAAATGAACAAACTAAATTTTTAGAAAAAAGACATAAGGTCTAATAAAAAAATTGCTCACCTGAATTACTCAATTCAGATAAGCAATTTTGTTATTAGACATTTGATTTTACCTTATGTCTTTTTTCTAAAAAGATTTTCCAAAATTTTTTCAAATAGTCCCTTAAAAGTAATTTTTCAAAATGAAAACTGATTTCAAATTTTCCCGCAAACATTACAAAAATTTGCATTTTCCTTAAACCTTTCAAAATCATCAAAAAGCTTTAAACTTTCGTTTCAGAATTTTTAAAAATCTGCATGTTGATTTCAATTTCTTGAAATTCTCTTGAATTGGAAATTATTATCTAAATTTACTCAAAATTTCTGATTATCTTTTAAAATAGATCGAACTTTTGCTCAAAATTTAGACAAATCTGTGAAATTCGAAAATAACTAAATGGTTTTGAAATCTGTTGAGAATATCTCTTTAAATTAAATATTCGATGAGGAGAATTATTTTAACTTTTTCCAGAAATTTTATGAAAATTTTATTATCTTCTTGAAACATTTTTTTTGAATCATACAATATTAAAAGATGAATGATGAAAAACTTTTGTTATATGCTAGTAATTATTTGGAGAAAATTTTTTTTATTTAAATATAAAGAATAAGGCACCAGACCTTCGTTTCATAAGAATTCATTGATTTTTAAATCTTCTGAAAGAAGCTATTTTTCACTTGTGCAAAAAAATTAGTTAATTATTTTTTTCTAATATCGAAAATTATTTTTCATAAGGTAGACAATATTATCTGAAAGTTTCATGGTAAAAAAAATCGTATCATTATAAGCCAATATAATAATTTTCCTTCTTGAAAATTTTCATTAGGGAATAAAATTGGAACCTTTCTATCTGTTTCAAAGAAAGAGAGACACGAGCATTGATAACGATCATATATTAACTTTTTATTGTGGTGTGGTTGAAGATCAATTCGAGTCGTCTACAAGTATTGTTTTAAAATTTGTTGAGATTGACCGGCCTAAGGGAGTTTCCTTGTTTTCCTCTGGAGTCATTTCTTCAATCGCCCCACTGTCCATGTTTACCTTCACCCTTCTTTCAATCCGATATTCATTGTCGTATGTTACAGTATACATTCCGCAAAGTCGTGTATGATTTCTTCCCAATATGGCTAATGCGTCACTATTGGCTGTTGATACTACCCATTTTTCTTCGGCTGGCACAGGCTCAAGGCGCGAATATTTTCCTCTTACTTTGATTGATGTATTGCGAGGAAAAGTGTATTTTCTAATTTCGAACTGCCGATTCGGATATGCGTTGGGAATGAGCCGAACAGATCCAACCTGTTCAATTTTGTGTCCAAGTATGATTAAATGAGAAGTTTTGGCAGGAGTAGACCTGGCAGGAGGAGACCTGGCAGGAGGAGACCTGGCAGAAGCAGTCCTTGCAGGATCAGGCCTGGCAGAAGGAGACCTGGACCTGGCATGAAGAGAAGACTCGGCAGGAGGAGACGACCTGACAGGAGAACTCGCAGAATGAGGTCGGGTAGGAGGATAAGATCCTTCAGGAGTATGCTGTCTGTCACAGGAAGAAGTTTTAGAACGCGGAATACCAGGGATAGGGTCACCATTAGGTAAACATTCAAACTGTGAACCCAACTCTGCAACAAGAATCAAAGGATTACATTTTCCGATTGGATTTTCCAAAATATTTTGCCGGATTTTAATTTTCTCTTCTGGCATATCTTTCTGTCCGAATTTTTCAATTGAAAATTTAAGTATTCCATTTTTCTTTCAAAATAAATAGGTTTCACCTCCAAATTCAACTATTTGACATTCAAACTACTTTTAGGTTTCTTTTTGTCGGCAATTATATTTTTAAATCCAAAATTGTACTTTTTTATTTTCGGTTAAAGATTGTTTTGTTGTAGTCGGCAACTCTCCTAAGTTAATCACTTTATTTGAAAATAGACATGAAAAATTTGTTGTTGTTCTGAAAGTCTCATAAAAAAAAATTGCCGACGTGATATCTTGTAATCGATAATTCCGCAGAAGTGTACCATATGTTCGCGCGCACATATGGTACGAAATTTGTATGGATAGGGTCACTTTTCGAATTTGATTTGATTAACACACTACCCAAATAAATTTATATCAAATTCATAAGTATTTTGGACAAACTCAAATGAAGTTTGAAAAAATAGCAATTGCGTCAGATTGTAGATTATATCGCTCGGAAAAATCTACTTACAATTATTCATATATTATACAATTATATTCACCAATAGAATCAAGGATGACCGCTAAGGATGAGACGAGAGTATAAACGATCCTCATATTTTCGACTTTGAGAAAAAACTGATTAATGTGATTATGAAGAATTATAATGAAAAGTTAGCCGCCGAACTTTCTAGTCTTTCGTTATAAGAAAATAAATAATGTTAAATATCACATATATCGTATAGTCGTTATCTCTTGAATTACAGACGGTAAGGTTGTCCCTCTTAAATATTTACATTTCATTAGAGTCTGTTTCAAAAGAAAAAACATAATTACGAAGTGAACCCGATATTATGAATCTTCAAAACCCTTCTTTTTAACGAAATTACTGAATTTTCAACAAAATAATACAATTTTAAAGCAAATATTTGAGAAATGAGAAATTCGAATAAATATATTTTTCAGGTTAAATTGGTTGTACATTTTCAAGGTTATATAAATATAATGTTCCTAGGATCCTTCAATCGAATTCTTAACAAAAATATTGAAAATTTTCGAAAATTAAAAGAATGGCCTTCAAATCATCCAGATTTTGTTTTGATAAATTTGGAAATCTTCTCAACTGTTCTTAAATATTCTCTTAAAATTCGTTCATCATAATTAAAATTTCTTTCAAATTTTTCCAGGAATCCTAATAAAATTTTGTCATTCTCTTGAAACCTTTCAAAATCCTTGAAAAGCTACAAAATTTGATTTTCCATTTTTTTAATGCTTTCAAAACTTCTAAATCTCTTTTAAAATTGTTTTAAAAAATGTTGAAAATTCTTTCAAATTAAACAAGATATGCCTTCACCTTTTAGAATCATTTTCTACAAATTTGCAAATTTTTTGAAATGTTTCAAGATCTTCAGAAATAATCTCCTTTAATGATTTTTAAAAATAAAAGATCATTCAATTTTTTTAAAGGAATCTCATGAAAATTGATTTATTTCCTTGATTCATTCCAAAAAAATTCAAAAAGCTTAATTTTGTGCTTGTTGTCTTCAAAAATGTTTGCCTTAAATTATTTGAAATTTGTTAAACTTTGAAATGATATTTGAATCTTTCCAAAGCTTCTAAATATCTCTTAAACTTATTTGAAAAGTCTGTAAAATTTTTTATTCATGCAAAATTGAAAATTTCTGCTTTAAAATCTTCTACATTCTTTCACGAAATTTAAAAAAATCACATCAGTTATTCTGAAATCTTTTTTAATTTTTTCTGGAAACATTTCAAAATTTTTAAAAAAGCTTCTTCTTTGCAATTTCGTGTAAATTATGTATTGAAATCTAAATAACGCAAAAAGTTGAAGAAAAAAATGATAGGGATGAATCTGACATGTTACTCACAATATTATCATGAACTTGACACAATAAGGTTGATAATACATTAACTTTTTATTGTGATTACCAATTCGGACCACAAACAATACTATATTCGAGTTTTACATTTTTGCTGAAATTAAAAAATTGATGGTGTCGATGAAAGTCGACTTGACTGGTCTGAAAGTATTATTTTGAAATTTGTAGAAATTGGCTTCCCCAAGGGAGTTTCACTGATTTCTTCTGAAGTCATATCTTCAATCTCACCACTGTTAATATTTAATTTCACTCTTTTTTCAACTCGATATCCAGGGCAGCATCTTCTTGTATGTATTCCACGAAGACGTGTATAATTTTTTTCCAACACTGCTAAGACGTCACCATTGGACGTTGTTAATACCATTTTTTCTTCGCCTGAAATGGGCTTAAAGAGGTGAAACTTATCTTCAATTTGGATTTCTTCATTTCCAGGAAAAGTGTATTTTCGAATTTCGAACTGTCGGGACGGATTGGACTTGGGAATAAGCCGAATAAATTCAAGTTGTTCAATTGTATATCCTAGTATACGTAAGACGGCCTGGCAGGAGGAAACCTGGCAGGAGGATACAATGCAGGAGAAGACATGGCAGGAGGAGACATGACAGGAGGCGACATGGCAGGAGGAGACATGGGAGGAGGAGACACTTCAGGAGGAGACCTGGCAAGAGGAGACCTGGACCTGGCACAAAGAGAAAACTCAGCAGAAGAATTCCTGACAGGAGAACCCTGAGAATGATGACTGTGACTGTCGAATATTCTACTGCTTTATCATATAAATAAATTATTCTATTAATCATGTATGGTATAGTCGTTATCTCGTCGATTGTAGGCATCGAGGTTGTGCAATCAGATATTTACATTTCATTAGTCAGTTTCTCGGAAAAAAACATAATTACCAAATTTGTTATTCACAATTTTTGATAAAATGTTTTAGAAATTACTCAGAAAAAAAGTGATCTTGAAACAAAAGCATCGTCAACCAAAAAATTAATTTTTAACGAAGTAGTTCAAGGTAAAAAAATTAATTTTCAATCAAAAGAAAACATGAGTTTTCAATTAAAAAATAAATTTACAAGAAAGAAGATCAATTTCCCACCAAAAGAGAAGAATCATCAACAAAATACATGAATTCTTAACCTAATCGTTGAATCTTGAACTTGAAATAATAAATCAGCAATTTGAAATTAAATATTTAAATTTTTAGCAAAGAAAATTAACTTTAAAAAAAAATTCTACTAGAATAATTAATTTTTTACCAAAAAAGACAAATTTTAAATGAACTACATCAACTTTCATCCAAGTAGTTGAATTTATAATTAAATGATACATTGTCAACTAAACAGTTAAATGCCTAACTAAAAACGATAAATTTTGAACAAAAAATAAAAAAATAATTATATTTTGTATTAAAAAAATTAGCTTTTTACAACAAGAAAATTTCATAAAAATAGTTGAATTTTCAACCAAAAAGATGAATTTTCATCTCAAATTATGGATCATGAACTCAAAAATTAATTTTTTCTTAATTATTTCAACTTGGAACATTGTAGATGAATTTGTAAACAAAAATGAATTTTCAAACAAGAATAATAATTTTCTACCAAAAAAGATAAATGTTGGACGAAATAAATGAGCTGTCAATCAAAGAATTAAATTTGTAACTAAAAAATATAAATTTACAACCAAAAATGGAATAGTTCAATGTTCAGTTAAAAAATTACTTTTTTAACAAAAAGACGATTCTTCAACAAAAAAATTGATTAAAAAAATGACTTTTTCACAAAATTGTTACGTTTCCTACAATTTAATGTTTTTAGTTGAAAATTTATATTTTTGGTTGCAAATTCAATTTTATAGTTGAAAATTCAAATACTTGTTTGAAGGCATTTTTTAATCAACTATTTTGCTGAAAATTCATTTATTTGGTTAAAAATCCTTTTTTTTTTGTTTGCTGAAAATTCGTTTTGTAATTGAAAATTGAACGGTACCCTTTTTGATTGTAAATTCATGTTTTTTAGTTAAAAGTTCTACTGTTTGGTTAAGAACTCACTTACTGTGTCAAATTTTTTTTTGTAGAAAATCATTCTTCTTGATTGAACATTTATTTTTTTTCAGTCACTATGTTGAAAGTCGAAATATTTCGTTCGAAATTAATTTTTTGATTGAACAAATATGTACACAAAATTCGGGATTGAATTTTCTAAATTTTCGTTCAATAAAGAAAAGAAATGTTATGAAAAATGTTAAATTTGCAACAGCAAATGAGAGTTTCGTATAAAAAATTGAATTATTAACCCGAAATTATGAATTTTCAAAACAAAGTTATTTGTCAATCAAATACTTGCCAAGAAGATTTAACTTAATTGTTAAATATAATTTGCAACCAAAAAAGGATATTTATTCAAGGATGTGGGAGAAAAAAATTTTATTTGTAGAAAAAGAAATTCTCACTTTTTTCCAAATTTCAGAAATAGTTAAAATGGTAGAAAGAAAGATTTAAAAACTTCCAAAAGTCAAATTTCAGGCATAAAAATATCCACAGCCACATATCAATATTTTTCTCTGTATCTTTTCCTCCTTCCATATTTTCATAGGGGAAGATAACGCAACTTTTTATCTGTTTCCGAGAAAGATAGACTGGCGCATTGAGAAAGATCATACATTTATTGGAGACCTGGCAGGAGGAGACATGGCAGGAGGAGACATGGCAGGATGAGACATGGCAGGAGAAGACATGGCAGGAGGAGACATCGCAGGAGGATAACTGGCAGGAGGAGACATGGCAGGAGAAGACCTGGCAAGAGAAGACCTGGACGTGGCACGAAGAGAAAACTTGGCAGAAGATGTTCTGACAGGAGAACCCATAGAATAAGGCATGGCAGAAGGATGAGACCTTCCAGAAGAATGCTGTTTCTCAGTAGAATAAGGAATTCCAAAACGAGGAACACCAGACATAGGAGCGCCATTGGGTAAACATTCAAACTGTGAACTCAACTCTGGAACAAAAAACATGAAATTACATTTTTATATATGCAGTAGCGCAACAAAAGATTGTCACATGGAAAATATGTGTTGAACTTCATGGGCTTGCGCAATCAAAAGAAAAAACGAATTTTCAATGAAAAAAATGAATTTGCAAGCAAGAGGAATTATTTTCTACCAAGAAGACAAATTTGCAACCAAACACGTTATTTGTTCACTTAATAGTTGCATTTTGAAATTAGGATTATAAATTCGCAATTTAAAATGGAATAGTTAAATTTTCATTCAACAACATTAACTTTTGACAAAAACAAGTTTTCACAAAATAATTTAAATTTGCAACCAAAAAGATGAATTTTCAACCGAAATAATAAATCTTCAAGCAGAAAAATGACTTTTAAGCAAATTGTGAAATTTCTTGAAAAAAAGATAAACTTTTAATCAAACAGTTGAATTTTCAAGCAAGAAGAATAATTTTTTCCCGAAAAAAATGAATTGAAAAAAATACATGATTCTCTGACCAATGAGTTTTTACATAAAAAACAGCTGAATTCTAACAAAAGAGATAAATTTATGTCAAACCATTTGAATCCTTAACCGAAATGACGAATTTTTAACAAAACATTGAACTTTTCACCTGAAAAAGATACCTTTTAAGAAATTGTTTAATTTTTTACAAATTTGATTAAGTTTTGACCAACGAGTAGAATTTTTAGTCCAAAATAGTGGCTTTGCCGACAAAAAAGACAAATTTTCAATAAATCATGTGAATTTTCAACCAAGTAGTTTAATTTTTTAAATGTTTTACTTAAATTTAATTATTTTTATTTTCAATTTTCAATTAAAAAACATAAATTGCCGACCAAATAGTTAAATTTTTAACTAAAAACGACGAATTTTCAACAAAACATAAAAACATTATTATATTTTATATTTAAAAATTTAACTTTTTACACAAAAACATTTTCATCAAAATAGTTAAATCTTCAACCAAGAAGATGAATTTTCAACTAAAATTATGCATCATCAACACAAAAATTAATTTTGAACAAATTAGTTCAACTTCGAACATTGTAGATCAATTTATGAACAAAAATAAATTTTGTTAATAATAATAATAATTTTCGACCAAAAAAGATAACTTTTTGACAAAATAAATGTGTAGCAGCCAAGGAGTTCAATTTTTCACTGAAACTTATAAATTAACAATGAAAAATGGAATAGTTAAACTTTCAGTTGAAAAACTAATTTTTGAACAAAAAGAAGATTTTTTAACAAAACAGTTGATTGAAAAAATGACTTTTTGACAAAATTGTTGAATTTTCAAGTGGAAGATAGAATATTCAACCAAGAATATTAATTTTCAACAGGAACGATGTATTTTTGACATAATACATAAATTTTCAACCAAGTAGCTGAATTTTGAACTTGGAAAAATGAATAAAATCAATGCATGTCTAAAGAGATTATTAGCCAAAATTATTTTCTATAAATAACGGATAATTTTGCAATCACATTCAATTTCGCAATATTTAAATTCGGCGTAAAATTCATCATTTTCTTTAGTAATACGTCTTTTTTGTACAATTTAATGTTTTTGTTTGAAAATTTATATTTCAGTTTAAAATTTGATTTTACTGTTGAAAAATCAACCTCAACTGATTCGTTGAAAACTCATGTATTGTGTTAAAAAATTTACCTATTCTGTTGAAAATACTTTTTCTGTAGAAACCTACTTTTTTTAATTCAAAATACAATTATTCCATTTTTGGTTGAAAATTCATTGGTTTTAGTTGAACATTTAAATATTCAGTTGGCAATTTACCTTCTTTAGTGGAAAAATCAAATATATTGTTGAGAATTATTATTTTTTTTTAATTCAGTGACTTTTTCCAAATTTGACTTACTTTGTTAAAAGTTGATTTTTTGGTTGAAGGTGCAAAACTTAAGTTAAAAATTCATCTTTTTAGTGAAAAATTGTATTATTGTATCGAAAATTCTTTTTTTTTATATCTGCAGAGTCTTCTCTTCGTATCAGGTACAGGACTCCTCCTGCCAGGTCTTCTTCTTTAATCTTACTTGGATATATGATTGAACCACTTGGATGGTTCCGCTTATATGATAATAATCAATAATAATAATGATAATTATTTCTTACTATCTTTTTATTTTATTATTATTATTTTATTATCTAATTATCTGCCGAGTCTTCTCTTTGTGTCAGGTCCAGGACTCCTCCTGCCAGGCTTACTTCTTCAAGCTTACTTCGATATACAATTGAACCACTTAGATCCGTTCCGCTCATATAATAATAATAATAAGAAAACAAATCAATAATTATCATGGACATCATTTCTTATCATCTTATCACTTTATTATTATTATTATATCATCTGCCAAGTCTTATCTTCGTCTCAGGTCCAGGACTCCTCCTGCCAGGCCTTATTCTTCAAGCTTTCTTGGATATACCATTGAACAACTTGGATCTGATAGGCTTATATGATAATAATCAATAATAATCAATGAAAATTATTTCTTATTATCTTATTATTTTATTATTATTTTATTATATTATTATCTGCTGAGTCTTCTCTTCGTGTCAGTTCCAGGACTCCTCCTGCCAGGCCTTTTTCTTGAAGCTTACTTGGACATACAATTAAAAAACTTTGATCTGTTCGGCTTATATAATAATGATCAAGAATAATCAATGAAGATAATTTTTTTGTGAAAAGTTAATTTTTCAAATATAAAATATAATTAGATGAAAATCGGTCAGTCGAGTGGCAGTCGAGCAATAATTTCTAACGGGTCTCTCATTTCTCATGCGTTAACTGCGATTTGATCGACATGCTATCTCGGCTCCCATTGATCAAAATTACTTCAACTAGAGGTCAATCGACGCAGAATTTAATAGGCTGTCTAATCCTGTTTGAAAAAATTTTTTAGCTACATTTTTTACAGAGTGAGTCACTTTCTAAGACAAGTCTGTCCGTACACGCAATTCCGTTGTTTTAGGACGCGATCGCGAGGAAATTTGCTGGCTCGTCGAAAGCTTTGCTGCGAGGTTGCTCTAATTGCGGAAAACATAGACCTCCTGGTCATGCAGGATCTCGTGGTCCTGGAATTTGCACTGCGTAAGCCACGACCCGATAGTTATCGAATTAGTTCGGACGTTCGAGTTTCCCTAAATATCGTTAACCCCTCGAGTAATCTCGTTTTGTTCAACTTCCTCGTCAGGAAACTGGGAAGTTAGTTTTTTTTTGCTTTTTCTTCGGGAATTGATTTTATTCCGAAATCAAACTTTGCAGAGTGGTTAGAAAAAAAATTCTACCAAAAAGAAAATGAAAAATTCATGACACGGGAATTTAACATTTAAATTCTTTAAGGTAAAGTTGAGGGGTTCGTTACTCGAATTTTCGTTTAAGAACAGATTGCAAGATTGAATGAAATTTCAAAAGACACTGCAGATTATAATAAATTTATTTTTTAAAAGAGTACAGAAACAATTATTAGCTCTTGTATTAATTAAATAATCAATTCTAATTTTGGTTTATTAGCTCGTATCGTTTCTCAACTATGAATTACAATAAATTGAAAAATTTTAATTTCTGATAACAGATCTTTCTCCTTCGCTCCGGTGGGTTCGATTTTCACCGCAGCGAAGGAGAATTATCTTTTTTCAGAAATTGAAAATTGAAAATTTATAAATTTTCAAACTATATCTAGTCTGCATTCAATTTTCAAATTACAGTTCTCTAAAAAGAGCGTTTGAATCCTAGAAATCTTTGAAATTTCTTGAAATCTTTGGAGAATTAATAAAATTCTTTAAATCTTGTGATATTCTTAGAAATACCATAAAGTCTCTTGAAATCTTCAAAATCGTCAAAAATCCCTTCAGATATAATTTGCTTTAATTTATTTTTGAAGATTTTTTTTTTACTTTAAAAATTTTTGGAAATCCCTTGAAACTTGACAAAATTCTTTGAAATCTCTCCAAATCCTGTGAAATTCCTAAAAATCCCCGAAAATTTTTGGAAATATTGAAAACAAATCTTTTACTGGAATTCAAATAAAACTCTTTAAAATCCCTGGAAATTTTCTCCATTATTTGAAATACTTTATAATCACTTAAAATCGCCTAAAATTTTTGGAAAACGTTCAGATACCTGGAAATCTTTAAGTGCTTTCAAAACCCTAGGAGATTTATTAAAATTCCGAAATTTTGTGAAATTCCTCGAAATACTTTAAAATCCTTCGAAATTTTGGAAATCACTAAAAATCCCTTCAAATTTGATTTAAGTCGAATTATTTCCGCAAGACGAAAATCCAACTGCTTGGTTGAAATTTTTTTTGACATTTTTATTTGGTTGAACTTTTCAGTAGTATAGCTATGACAGTTCTATTCCACTTACCGACCGATGGTAAAATGATAATATGAAAAACTGTCGGTAACACATTCTGCTGGTAACTTAGCGAAAACCGATTTATTTTCAATCAAAAAATGTTTCACTTTTGAGTCGATGGCAGTTGAATTTAACCAAAAAGGAACATATTTGCCACAAAATAATGTTTCTTACCAAAAGAGATTAATTTAAACTAAAAAGTGATCTTCATAAAAAAAATAATTTTTAAAAAAGTAGATTAAATTTAAACCGAGTGGTTAAATTTTCAACTAGAAAAGATAATTTTTAACAAAAAATTGAATATACATTTTTTTTAAAGTGAAAAATTTCACCAAGTGGCTGAATTTTGAACTTAAAAAAAGAAATTTTGAATCGGAAATGGAATAGTTAAACTTTCAACCAAAAAAACTTAGTACTTGATTTTTGTATTAAAACTATTTAATTTCTCACCGAATAAGGCGAAATTTCTACAAAACCAAATTGTTGAATTAAGCCAAAAAGGATGATTTTTTAACAAAATATTAGTAAAAAATTTCACTATTTTCTTGAATTAAAAATTCAACTATTTGATTAATAATTTTTTTTTTCTTAAGTTCGTCCTTTTGTTAGAAAATCAATCTTCTTGCTGGAAAATTAATTTTTTCAAAGTTTAAATTGAACTATTTGATTAACATTCCGTTTTTATGTTGTTGTTGCAAATTATTTTTTTTAGCTGAAAATTTATCTGTTCAATTTTTTATTGTAAACAAATCTTTTTTAGTTCTAAATTTAACGATTTGGTTGCACATTTATGTATTTTGTAAAAAATTGTTTTTTTTTGTAGAAAATTAATATTCTAGGTTGAAAATTTAAGTATTTTATTAAAAATTTGTCTTTTCTGGTAGGAAATTAATATA
>JAABKJ010005210.1:0-23338 GCA_011634705.1 Andricus grossulariae
ATTGTACTCACCACATCGTTAGAAAAAATTCAAAACAATAACATTTTGTATGAATATTATTAAATTTTATAAAAATATCTCAATAACTAATTAAAATACTCTGAACACCTATCTTTAAAATAAGCTGAAGAATTTTTTCAAATGTTAATTATTTCCAGAGGTTCTGGTCTTTAAATATTTATGTTCAGGGAAAATTAAAAATTAGTCTTGGAAAAAGGAGGGCATTTCGAAAATCAAGTTTTTCGGTTATTTTCATATAACGTTTTTTCTATGTTAGTCATTTTTTTCTTGTATTTCTATTTCTTTTTTTGTGCAGTTGCTTCCCCTTAAAGATTATATTTTTAATTAAAACTTTTACTACTTGGTTGAAAAATTAACAATTTTGCTAAAAAGTCATCCGTTTTTATTGAAAAATGGACCGTTTCGTTCAAAGTTCGCCTTTATGGGTTAAAAATTCAACTATTTTAATAAAAACTATAATTTTGTGGAAAATGCTAACTTTGTTACTAAAAATGTACTTGAAATCTTTTTTTGTCGAAAATTCAACTATTTTTTTGAAAATTGATCTTTCTGATTTATGAATTTCATATGTTTTATTGAAAGCTACATATTATTTGTGTAAAAATCCATTGTTTGATTAAAAATTAATCTTCTTTAGTTGATGCTTCTACTATTTGGTTGTAAATTAGTCTTTTCGGTTGAATTGAACTGTTTTTGATAAAAAATTACCATCTTTTAAAACCATCTTTTCTGGTAGAAAACTGAACGACTTGAATGAAGGTTTGAACTACTTTCTTAAAAAATAATTTTTTGTTGAAGATTTATGATTTTAGTGGAAAATTATTATTTTTTTCTTTAAATTCATCTCTGGTTAAAAGTTCAACTGTTTTGTTCACAATTAATCTTTGCTAAAGAGTTCCAAATTCATCTCTGCGCTTAAATATCAAATTTTTTTGTTGAAAATTTGTTTTTTTTTCTAATTTTGAATTTATTGCTTCAGTGAAAATATAACTTTTCCATTTTTGGTTGAGATGTGACTTTTTTTAGTTGAAAATTCGTATTTTTTGATAAAAAATTCATCTTTTTGGGTTTAAAATTTATCCCGTTTGTTAGAATTGTTGAGAATTTTATAATTTTGTTGAAAATTCAACTTTTTGGTTGGAAATTTAAATTGTTTTTTTTTTTTTAATTGTTGTTTTGTTTGACATATCAACTATTACATTTTTCGTTGAGAAATCAAACTTTTCGATTTGAAAATTGAACTATCTTCTACAAAATTCTTATTTTTGGCTTGAAAATTAAACTATTAGGTTGAAAATTCAACGGCTTTTGGTTGAAGTTTATTTCTTTTTGTTTTAAAATTGGACTATTTAGTTGAAAATCCATCGTTGTGAGTAGTAAATTTAAGTGTTTGGTTGAAAATTAAACTATTTTGTTAAAATTTAATTATTCGGTCGAAAATTCCGGTATTTGAATTGAGTATTTCTCCTTTTTTTTAATTCAACTTTCTCCTATAAAAATTAATTATTTGGCTGAAGATGCAACTGTTTTTGGTTGATGTTTAATCTCAATTGTTTTAAAAATTATACCATTTTGTTAAAATTTTATTTATTTTGTTGAAAATTTAATTATTTTTTCAAAATTTAAGTATATTGTTGAAAAATCATCTTATTCGGTCGAAAATTCAACGGCGTTGTTCAACATGCGTCTATTTGGATTGAAAATTCGTCCTTTTGGTTTGAAAATTTCTCTTTTTCTCTAGAAATTTCAAGTGCCTCCTGAAAAATTCTAATATTTGGTAAAAACGCAAATGTTTTTGTATGAAGTTTAACCTTTTTTTTGATCGAAAATTGGAAAATTTCGTAGAAGATACAACTATTTTGTAAAAAATTTTAATATTTGCTGAAAATTCAACTATATTGATCAACTTTTTTTAAAATAAATTTCTCCATTAAAATTTGACTATGCAATTCTTCGAATTTAAACAAAAAGTTGTACTATGCTAGTACCATAAAATATCAATTCAAATAATTACGACAATGTTGCGATCAAGGTATTTCAAAATACGATTACAGATCGGCGAGGGGGGGGGGGGTTATTATGTAACTTTTTCACTTTTTTTTACACTTTCACTTTTCCAAAATTTAAGTTTTTTTAATTGTTGTGACCATTAAAATTACAACAAAGGCAACCAACGAGAATTTTAAAAAAGTGGAAGCGGAAGTGAAAATGTTACATAATCGCCTCCCTGAAGATACATATATATAAAAATTTAAGGAACAATGCGAAACTTCAAAGTAGCATTTATCATCAAGTATGTATTAGTGAGAGAGTAAAGGTAGTTTAAAAATTGGTAATATCCATCCTGTCTAGTACGACGGCCCCCATCCGAGTACTACCGAGTCCAGTGGTGCTTAACTTCGATGATTGGGCGAGAAGCCTTAAACAATTCCATGTATCAAAGCGCACATGTGAATTAAAATTTATTTGTGAATTTTAAAAGGTTTGAATGAATTCTTATTAATGTTCTCAATTATTTTCAAAAGAGACTATAAGAGAGTCTGGAATATTTTTAAGTGTTTCGAAAATTTTATAGATATCATTACAATATTTTGAGATATTTCTCGAAATTAAAAATTAGATGGCTATCTGTTAAACGTGAAATTGTCCATTTTTTTCAGCATTTTCATTTTCCATGAACGATACACGTAGAGAAAAAAAAATGAAATTTGTAATTGTCATGGAAAATCTGTTATGATGACATACTGAAAAAATTTAGCATTTAAGATTGGACTATCTACTCAACTCACTGAAAATATGTATTTTATATTTAACTACAACATTAACAAAGTCTTATTTTCTTAATGGAATCACTGGAGATTTTCATCATAATATTGGCTTTTAAGACTTTATCACGAATATGGTAATTTATTTTGCGTGCCGTGGTAAAACTTAATGGAATTAATCATATATGCACACAAGGGGAGAATTATAATGTGGAATAATTTTTCCCATGTTTAATAGGAAGCTGACACTCGAATTAGCTCAAGTATTTTCCCATACAACAGCTTTCAAAATCTGAATCAGTTAAAAATAACTAATTAAGCAGCAAAAATTTAGTTACTGCTTATTTAGTTCTAATTTCAATCATTTTTACTAAAAACTTTATTGCACATTTTTCCATGTTTTTATGGAAGCCAATGATGGGGCTAAACCAAGTTTAATTGAAAGGTGATTGCATATGGGATTTTATGATTGATTATAGTTCCTGGGCACTCCATGAAAGTTCGTAGACCAAATTTAAAACCACCACCTGAGCCTTTTTTCAAATAAAGCGATTTTTGTTCAAACATTTTTATTCAAAATTCAACAAGTTTATGTAAAATGTTGCTTCAAATTTTTTTTTTCATCCATTTTTGCATTTATAGGTTTTTACATTTTAAAGTATGATCGAGACCATTACTTAATTTTTTTTAATCACATTTATCAATATACCTACCAATTTTTTATTTTAACAAATCAACCAATTACTTCATCTACGAAAGAATTGGTTAAAACAACCAAAAAATTTAGTTGGGTCAACGAAATATTTTAGTGTCCGTATAATAACGATATTTCTGGCTATTAAATGAAGATTTGTTGAAAATTCCTTTCCTGAAAGATTTTTTTAGAAATCAGAACTAGAAATGTAAATTTGATTTTTGCTGAACTGAGTAATTGTGTAATCGCTTAAGATTATTGATGCAAATTATAATTAAGATCCAGTGAAAATAAATACAATTAGATTATAATTGCTTTAGACGTTTCGGCACACGATGGTGGCCCTCGTAATTCATTTATACTACATTTTTTAGAAATATAATAAAATTTCGATGTTGATGATAAATTTTTTATTTTTCATAAAAATATATATGCTTCATTATTTTTTATATTCACATTGTAAAATAATTCATAGATATATATATATATATACATATATATATTTTTTTTTTATCTACTTGGTATTAGTGATTTATTACTGATTAATTTATTATTGAAGGGTGATTATATAAAAAATATTATTCATTTTTATACTAAGTGACTTTCACATTAACTATGCCTACATAAAGAACATAATCTGTAATTTTATGCGATTCAAATCATTTGTTTGTCCACGGGAAATTTTTTTTTAAATTTTTCTCATGAACGATGTATTTATGGTAGAATTTCTTAAAATCAAAAAACTTTTTTTTTAGAATTTCTTCCAATCTGTCGTTGTTGATAACAAAATGCGAAATTTCCATTTTTTGGGTTTTTGTGGAAGTAGGTTCTTTATGTTTTTAAGAAACTCAATGCCCTCTGCTCAATTTTAAACTTTTTTTAAATTTTTTCAGTGGATTTCGCAAGAAAGAGATAAGTCGATAAACCTCACCAGAATATGGTCAGAAAATTTGAATATCCTAATTAAATTAAAAGTTATAGAGGTTTAAAAAAAGAATTGGTGTTTTCTTTTGAAAACCGAATTTCAAAATACAAAAAACTACATTCTACGACTTAAAGTGTCTGATCTATCTGATTTGAAATGGATTCGATCTTATACACCTCAACAAATTTCGGGAATTTTCCCTATCCTTCAGCATGGAATATTCATAAATTTTGATAGGGAAAATACTTTTTCCAGACGGAAATTTCACCGATTTTAGTATAAAAATTCTTCATAAATTCAAAAAGTGTTAGAAAATGTTTTATAGAAGTTACGTAATATTACTTTTTGATAATATTCAATCTCTTATTAAAAAAATTCTTTTCCGTAAAAAATCATGTATGTAGCATTACAGAAATAGATAATAAACAAAATCAGAATTTTGCAGGAAAGTCGGAAAAAATTCTGTAAAATAAAAATCACCAGGGAAAGAGAAGACAAAAAACAACTTCCAAGATGACATGTTGCTGATTCAAGCCCGCACATATTTGATTAGAAAAATGCATCCAGTTTCGAAGAAATAGATGCTTCAGTTGGCAATATCAAAGTGACGCCAAACACAAATTGGAACAGGCTCGGCTGCGGGTTGCGATAAAAAATATAAAATTGTCAGTTTCAATAGAAAATGAAATTCACTCCCGAAATATTGAGATTCTAAATGCGGCTGAAAAAGATTGGATCCAAAAAAGTTAGCCAATTCAGAGTAGGGTGTTCAAGAATTTCGAGGAAAAAACTAGGTTCTTTGGAAAGCGTCTCTCATAAAATTGGGTTCCTTTGAAGGTCCAACTAGAGTCTTCTTTGTAACAGATTTATCGTTATGGCTTCCTTTTCAGCAAAAGTGGCTCCTTTTTGTTGCAGCTCCTTAGGAACAAAAAATTGGTTCTTATAGAGACCCCAGTTTTTTCTGTGGAATTACCATTACGGATAACCGAGAAGTCCAGTGAATTACGTTCCCTCTCGGGCCGATATTATTGAGCAAAGAATCATACCCAAACTTTTTGTCTGGGTATTGTGATTGTAGGATATTTTTGAAAAAACTGCAAGTTGAATATGATGTCTCAAAGTATCATAATATTGTTAGCAATTAAGGCATTCTGTAAATGAAGAGCGCGTGTCTGAGAACAATATCCTGATGTTCCGCCCACGCATTTTGTTGGCAGTTATCATATTAGGTGTGCATAAGTCGTAGGTGGAATGAGTGCGTAAACGCATCGTGCAAAGTGGGATCGTATATCGCTGGTTCCTCGTCAGCGCTTATGCAAAACCTGGCGTGGTCTCCTGGACCTTTTGAATAATGCATGCGGTTTTGCACCGTCACAAACGAAATACGTATGCGGATACGTTTTGGCAGACTGCAGGTGAAACCGCACGGTTATTAGAATGATTTATGCGAGCTGTGGACTGTCGAGTAACATACAATAATACTATACTTGCACAAAGTACAATGCAGAGTGCACGTAGCTCAGTCCCAGTTTGCTTATATACTCTACATAGATGTCCCTTTAAAAATATTTAAATAGAGCCTTTCTTCTTACTAAACACCCATTGCATCTCGTGCACCAAGTTTTAGAGACAATTACAAATTGTTCGATACAAATCTTACTCTATTTTATAAATTCAACACAGGAAACAGAAACGATTGAACAAATACTTCAGCAAATCGGTTTCTTTTGAGAAAGCGGATTGGATGACCGTTCTTTCAATCGAATTGACGCGTTTACATGTTGCTCAATCCTAATTTGCTTATACACTCTACGTAGACGTTGTCCCTTCAAAAATATTTAAATGCAGCCTTTCTTCCTACTAGACACCAATTTCATCTTGTGCACCAAGTTTTACAGACCATTCCAAGTTTTTAAATACAATTCTCACTCCATTTGATTAATCGAACACAGGAAACAGAAACAATTGAAGAATTACTTTAGCGAATCGGTTTCTTTCAAGAAAGTGGATTAGATGACCGTCCTTCCAAGCGAATTGACGCGTTTACATGTTGCTGAATCCTAACTTGTTTATACACTCTACCTAGTCGTTGTCTCTTCAAAAAGATGTATAATATAGCCTCTTTTCTCACGAAACACCCCTTTCATGTCGTGCGCCAAGTCTTGGAGACAATCACATATTTTTCAATACAAATCTCACTCTATTTTACGAATCCAACTAAGGAAACAGAAACGATTGAACAATTACTTCAGCAAATCGGTTTCTTTTGAGAAAGCGGATTGGATGACCGACATTTCAATCGAATTGACGCGATTAATTAGACGTTAACCTTTAAATGATTTTAATATGCTAACACCATTCGAGATGATTTCTTATCAAATGCTATATTTCAAAAACACCAGAGACAGAAGAATTTAAATAGCACCATACAGAGGAAACCATCTAGCTGATTATCCAATATTATCGCATTTTGGATCTATGAGCTTGGATTTATGCAGTTTTTATAACATATTGAACACTTTAGTACAAAATATATGGATTTTAATTTATATGTTTTAAAGGTTGCGACATTTTTAAAGCGCGATTTTAATGGGATATAATTTTTTTGTGAACCGAGGATTAGTTATCATATTCCTCGAGTCCGGAAAATGCTGAAACTATGCATAACTTATTTTTTGCAAAAAACGGATTTATCATGTTTTGTTCACTTACTCCACAATTATATAGGAGAGTTTCAGATTCTGTAACGCATTTATGATTTGAAAAAATATAACTCATGCCCGTGAAACAGATAGTTAATAAATAAATAAAACGCTAAATTTGAATTCGCAGTTAATCTGTCGCTATCGGTAATAACCAACTAAGATTGCGGACTCACTGAAGGCTTTATGCCGATTCAAATTTTTCTATTGGTTCTTTGTTTATAGGATTGCATAAATTCCAATCTACACATACTTCTTCTATTTTCTTTAATTACTTCGCCAAAAAATAATAGTTACATTTTTTTGGGTTTTTATCAGGCTTGAAAAAGGGGATAACATAATACTACCTATAAGTTAAACTCCTGAAGGTTGAAAAGTATCGAAATAGAATATTTCCGAAAAAATTCCGAAATAGCAAATTACGGGAAAAAATAAAACCACTGAAAATATTTATTATCGAAACTGTAATCTCAGCTAGAGAAAGTTGACGAAAGTAGATAAATTCAGAGATTTCAAATTACCGAAACTATAAGATTACCCAAATCAGAAAATAAAGTAAATATTTTAAATCACGAAATTGCATATAATTTACGGAACATAAGAATTTTATTATTTTGTGAATATACAATTTTTTTGAATTCTTTCTTATATCGTTGACTTTCACTCGCAGAAAATTCAAATTTCGTTATCGAACATTTTTGGTAGTTTCATTTTTTTCGGTAGATTCAAAAAATTTGATTTTTTGGGAGTTTTACATTTTGCTAATTATATTTTCAGTATTTTCAGCTTATAAAAAACTTCAAATAGTTCGAAGGGAGGATTCACATTTTACGTAAAATTGAAAAGAGAAGGGGGGCGTTTACGTAAAATTATCAATGCGCGTTTTGCTCGAAAAGTCAAGGAACAAAAAATTACTATCTTGCATAGTATATATATTGTGAATATTGTTAAAAAAATGTAATGTATGAAAAAGTAAATTCAATGTTTTCGAATATTTCAAAGATATATAAAGAAGATTGTAAATGATTGTATCCAGTGTTTAAAGTCAACTTCGTTTAAGTAAACCCTGCTGACTAATTCATCATTGTTTAAAAAATAAATTTTTTGATACGTGAGTTTTAATCAGTACCTATAACTGAATTTAATGCTTGTAAAACAATAACAAAATATATATTTATAAAACATTCAGTGTTACGTAAAAAACTTCTTTTATTTATCTTAAGACAAAACTTAATCTTGAAAAACTTTTTTCGTAGGTATAAAATTTATATTAAAATATTTTAATTAATTATCAATATTCATATTATACGTGTTTCTTTTTAACATAATAACTAAGGTTTACGTAACAGTATATAGGTATAGAGAGGGGTAAAAATATAGAAAAAGACTACAAAATGCGAACGCTCCCCAAGAAAAATTTCTCTGACAACGGTCACGCCAGGGGATAGATAATAGTGCGGCAGAGGAAGAGAGGTAAGGAGGAGAAGAGAAGATAATCGGGAGAAAGGGTTAGAGAGCAAGAGGGAGAGTTGGAAGATATGGGATTCATATAGTATATATATGAGAGTGGGTAAGAATGAAATTTTGAATCGTGAAGGGGAGGGGTAATAAAAGGCTAATGGTAACAAGTACAAGTGGTATATATGGTTAGAGGCTAGAAAATATGAAAAATGTGGGTAGATGGAGGGTAGAGGGATATGGAGCAGGCAGATAGGTATACATGATAAGGAGTGAGGTACATGTCAGGACTAGATTATCAAGGTTAAGGTGATATTGTGGAAGGTATATGGGTGGGTGGAGTATAGGAGGAGATCGCGGAAGGTAGAGGAGTCAGGTGGATATCATAGCGGATGGGTAAGATGGAGAAGGTGAGGGCATATGTCTAAATGAGTGTAAATTTGATGAGCAGGCGGGGTACAATGTGTGAATATTAAGAGAAGATAGCGCCATGTGAAGCAGTAGTTTGACTGTAAAAAAAAAGGACATACAGAATCAGAAAAGTAGAGTAGAGTAGACTGAAATAGGAGGGTCGAAATAGAAATAGGGAGGATAGTTTGTATATTCATGAGGGAAAAAGCGTAGGATGTATATGGTTATGAAAAGTCGAGAAGGAGCTAGTGGAAGTGTGGGTGGGTGTTTGAGAATGTGAGAGAGAGGGGGGCTTGAGGTGAGGGGGAGATTTTAGAAGGTAGAGGAGTGAGATGGCGGTCAATGAAATATAGTGGAAGATGAAATGGGAAACGATGGCAAAGGAGTGAGATGGAGAAATTGAGGGTATATATGTCTGAAAAGTTTTAAATTATTGAGCAGGAGGGGTACAAAGTGTGAATATCAAGAGTAGATAGAGCCAAATAGAGAAGTAAGGGGAGCGAAAAAGAAAGGACAAATAGACTTAGAAAAGTGGAGTAAAGTAGACAGAAGTACGAAAGTCGAAATAGAAATAGTGAGGAGGGTTTTCATATTCTTGAGCTGAAGAGCGAAGGACTTATATGATGATAGGGAGTCAAGAGGGAGCAAGTGGAATTGTGAATGAGTAACCGAGAATTTAGGAGGAAGAGAGACAAAGTAGAGGAGTGGGCTTGAAGTTAGGGGAAGAATTTACAATGTAGAAGAGTGTGGTAGCGGTAAGTGGAATATGATGGAACCTAAACAAGTGGGGGAAAGGACAAGAGACAGGAAAAGTAGAGCTTAAGAGGTGGAAAGTAGTAACGGAAAGCAGAGACGCGCGGAATAGGTGAGAAGAGGTGATGTGTCTGAATTGTTGTATATGGGATATAGGGAAATGGCGTGGAGTGATGAGATGGAGAAAGAGACGGAAAATATTCGTAGATAAGTGTAGAAAGGGAATGGCGAAAGGGTGAGCAGAAGGGACAGGGAGGAAGGTGTGGGTTAAGATTAGATGGTGGAAATTAAAGGGTTGGAGAAAGGTGGAGCATAAATGAACCTATAGGAAAAGAGAAGGTAGAGAGCAGACATAGGTGAAGTGTTAGAGAAATGATGATGACGGGGGATGAAATAAGGCAGTTAGCAAGAGGGATAATAAGGTAGAAGGTCGGAATTATGTGTTGTGGGAAAGAGGGACAGTGGAGAAAATGGATGCTGTGAATTTGGGCTTTATATGGGAGTGGATATAAAAGGAATTGACAGAGGGGGGGGGAGGTGAGAGTAAAAAATTCAAAGAAGTTATTGAAAAAAGTAGAAGTATCAATGTGTTTGAAGTAACAATGAATTATTGAAATGATACGATGTTAAAGCAGTGCTTTTTGTTTGTTTTCATTTTATGATCGAAGAAAGGCTCTCCATGAACATATAATCATGTATTTTTGTCTGAAGCTCGATATATTGTTGAAAAAGACATAGAGGCTCACTTGGAGTGCTTTTTAACATTGCTTTTTCGCAGGTTGGCTGTAATCCTAGCAACTGATAGGAATCGCTCTCTTATTGTTCTGCACGTGGTGGGTCGTCGTGGCCGATCTTGCTGCAGTTCTGAAGAAGGCATGACTGAGTTCGTTCGTCGGCATAATAATACACGTACGGCACACAGCCGCCGGCTCGAAAAGCGAAAACCGCGAATCGAACCAACGAAGAAACGAAAGATCGCCGCCGGAGAAGAGCGGTAATGCATGCGATTATGCGGATCAATGAGCTATAGCGCTATTTATGGCTCTATCAGCTTCACGCTACCACCACATCAATCCACAATCCCCTTATCCTCTTCGTCGCTCTTCCTTTTTCCATCCTTTTTCGCCCTCTCTCACTCATTTTTTCCCTTCCTTTCCGATCGCCCCGCACGCGCGCACGAGCCAAACATTTTTCCTCTTTACAATTAGTTTCAGTGAACGATCTTGTAGTGCATGGAGCATAGTGCGATGAACTGAAATTTACTTCTGACCACAGAACTTGATGATCGAGGAAAGGTACAACGTTGCAGCCTCTTTAGTGTTACAATTTTTATCTATGATTCTCATTTTAGTCATTCTAAACCATTAAAGTTTAATTGAGTTAACGAAAGAAGTCTCGTACTCGCATCGGGGTATCTGCCGCGGCTGCCGCGACTAGGGTGGCACCCACCTGCCGCAGGAAGGCGACCCTGCCGCTGGCAGTAGTTTCGGAAACGCTATTCTAATGGTTTCTAAGAGAAGATGCGTTTTACCATCCGCTAATCAGAAATCTATAGTACTATTTCAATTGACTGATCGAATCATAGAAATATTTTTGCGTCACTAAGACTGTAAGACAAGATGGAACTTTTTGCAATAAGACATAAAATGTAATTCTCTTTGAAAAAGGAACGCCCTTCAACTCCTTTTTCACATCGAATTTTATTCAATCTATTTAGTTTGGTCCCGATTAAGGTCTCCAAAAAAGTATTGGTAATTCGGCTTTTTCTAGAAGATTTTGTCCTTTTTAATTGAAATAGTCTTATACTGATTATAAAGTAACTCTATGGTAATAATGTTAAATGAATAAGAGTTTGATCCCTAAATATTAATGGTCAAGGAAAATGAAAAATTGGTCAGGGGAAAATTAGGGAATTTTTAAAATGAAGTTTTGCGATCACCCTGATATAATATTCTTGGTTATTATTATATCATTAAGCCGTTTCCCTTTCGGGGTAGGCGTGAATTGCTCGGTTGGAAAGTTATAATTTATAATTCTTTTATTTAAATTTATGATTCTTTTTTTTTAGTTCCTTTCTCCTGCCAATAAAATTTTTGTAAAAAAATTTATTATTAGCATGAAAATTCAACAATTTTGTTTAAAAAAATTATCGTTTTTGGTTAAAAATTTTATTCTTTTGTTAAAATGTATTTCTTCTGGGTTGCAAATTCAACTATTCTGGTAAAAAATATACTTTTCGTTGAAAATACAGATTTTCCTATTGAAAATTTGACTGACATACTTCGTGGTGGAAAATTCAACTATTTTTTCTAATATTATTTTTTTAATAAAAAATCTCATCTGCTGCAGTATAAGTTAATCTTCTTTAGTTAAAGATTTCACTACTTTGTTTTGAAGTTGTCTTCTGCGGTTGAATTTAACTGTTTTTGATATAAAATTTGAATCTTTTTGGCTAAAATATCGACTTCCATATTACTTGTTGAAGATTTATCTTTTTGGGTTGAAAATTGAACTACTTGGTTTATAATTTTAGTTGAAAATTCATCTCATTGGTTGAAAGTTTAGCTATTTTGTTGAAAATTATTATTTTTTAATTATTTTTTCAACTGGCAATGTAACATATACATTTTTGGTTAAAATTTGATCTTTTTCAGTTAAAAATTCGTCTTTTTGGTAAAAAACAATCTTCTTCGTTTGAATGTATAATTTTTTGTTTAAAATGCAACTGTTTGATTAAAAATTAAATTTTTTCTTCAAAGTTTAACAATTCAAATAAAAGTTTTTTTCTTTCTTGACTAAAAAATCTTTATTTGTTCAAGATTAGTCATCTCGGTTAGAAACAACTATCTTGGGAAAAATTCAATTATTTTGTTAAAAGTGCAACTGTTTTTGGTTGGAGTTTAATCTTTTTTGTTAAAAATGTTTCTAACTTTGATTTTAACTTTTTTTAATTTCAATTTGGTTAAAAATTCAACTGCTTTGTTGAAAATTCGTCCTTTTGAATTGAAAATTCATCTCTTATCATAAAAAAATACATTTTTTTATTGAATTATATAAATAAATTTTGATAGAAAATTGTATTATTCTGTTGATAAAAGATTCTACGTTAATAATGTCACAAAATATAAATTCTGGGTCTTTGAATATAAATGGTAAGGAAAAATGGAAATTTGGTGATGGAGAAAGCAGGGAAAAGTCAGTAATTTTGAAAATGAAAACTTGCGGCCACCCTGTTGTAGCGTTTTCCATACGATTCATAAGAGCAGAAAAAATTAATGGATAAAAAAAATGTCATTACATTATCATTAAAGTTTATGAAATCGGGAAAATGTACGAGAAAATTCGCCCATAACACTTTTTTTATTTTCACTAGATCTAAAATTTCTATTATGTATCGTAAGATTATTTTCTCACTCTAAAAAAAGGCACCCGGAAAATGTTCTTTGTTCTAGAAAACCTAAAAAAGTCCTAGAATTTTTTGAAGAAACGCTTGACACCCATTTTATGAGACTAGTGCGACTTTTTTTAAGCCTTCAAGTCGATCTGAGTCCTTTAATTTATTCTTTGGACACAGAACTGCTGAACATATAGAAATAAAGTTTAATTTTGAACAAAGAAACAGCGTCAAAATGTATTGAAACAAAATTGAACGACAATTTCATATTGAGCAACACGAATATTGAAAGATATTAAATTATTTTCCAGTTTTGACATTGATCAAGAGAGTAAACATAGCTGAAATTGAAAATGATTTTATAAGAAAATGACCTGATACAAAATTAAAACCCTAGTTTTTTTTCTGTGCGTATTTATAGAGAATTATGCGTTCACTGGAACTTGGGTTGAAGCAGTCTTGATTTAAGCAGTTCCGAGAATTAATGCCGCAGCGGTCAGCTTACGTCATCCGTGCGAATCCAACAGAACTGATTCACGCGCCCCTGCCTCTTTACGTGCGGACGGTCTGGAAATAGGATCAAGGTCAAGGCGAGTCACGCCCGAAACCGTTCTTAATTCCAAGTTTCATTGTGCATATTCTTTATTCTACCACCCTGTGAAAACTATTTTGACTGTTCCTGAATTTAGCGTCCAAAGGATGACTTTGTTTGTTTCTGGTCACTGAAACGTGAATATCGAACATGTCCCATCTGTTGCATTCGCGTGGGCGTATTCCGAGCGAGAGATGCGTATCGTTCTTATTATAAAATTCTTGCATAAATCTCTGAAACAATAAACTGATGAAAGGCGCGGCTCGCATTAATAGTTCCCATAAAGCTCGAGCTCTAGCTCACTATAAGCCAGTTCACGTAAACACGGACTCCTCCAGGCGTCGTTTGTCAAACGATGGTTATATTCGTTAGAATTCTCTGGTGTTTTGTAAGGCGTGCTTATAATGACTTGATCTGTGAGTACGACTTTTCTTGATCTTACAAAGTGTACAAATAAATAGGTCAGTTATCGTCCAATTCAATCAAAATCCAGCAGACTTTACTCTGATAGGACTGTAAAAACCAAGTGGGATCTTAAACCAGCATACATTCACAGTAAATGCCAGTTGATCAATTTAATCCTGAAATCTGATGAAAATTATATGCGCTTTTATTGAAATTTCGGATTTTTTTATTTGATCGGCAAATTGTGCATCAGAATGAACCGAATCTCCGAATCAATTGCATGAGATGAATTTTTATGAGTAGCAACTGTCGATTGTCAATTCTTATATGTTGCAACCAAGTCATGACCGGTTAGATGCATGAGCTTTTGAAGAAATTTCGCAAATTTTTTTTTTCAACTCAAAATCAGTCCGTTTTGATGAATACTTGGATACGTTAATCTAAAGAAAGCCTTTTTGGAGGTAAAAAAATACCATAGCGATTGAGATTTATGGCTATAATGAGAGTATTCTCAAAGAATGTGGTGTAGAGGAGACACTGTTTGACAAGAGTGAAAGAAATTTGCTGAGAACGACTGATGAAACAAGTACACTGGAACCTAGATTTAGAAACCTCTGATTTACGATATTTCTAGAATTGATGGACCGAAAAAGAGGCAGTGCTCAGTCATGCGTGACGAACAGCAGCGGGTACTCACGCGCGTATATTGTATAATATTGTGTACATATTCCAATTGGAAATGGTTCGTAGGGCCCTCACTATTTACTTTCGGATTCCCTGGATCTAATATCAAGGTCGCTGCAAGCTATACTCGAAACCGTTCTTCATTCCAGGTTCCAGTCTATGTCTAGATAAAGTAAATGGTATCATACTCAGAGGCCATAGAAGCAGAAGAACTTGAGTCAGAAAATCTATAGACCTAAAGGAAGCTAACTTGGATACTAATAGGCCTGAATAGAGAGCTTTACATGGTGACTTTTCAAAGCTCTTCGCCTCGGGTGCTTTCTAGAGCGATTGATCAGCAACCTGGGCTTACCCCCGAAAGGAATTTGACTAAATGGTATAGTAATTATAAAAACATTATACAACATTTCTTGTTGATCCTAACAAGTTGTGAACCTTCCAGAAGTGGGATTTGGAAAGAAAGAAAAAATAATTTCCAGAGTTGAATTCCCTGCTTCCTTTTTTTGTTTTTTTGTTGTTAAAAATTAATTTTTTCAAACTGAAAACTTAACTATTCCAGTTAACGATTCACCATTTAAGTTTCAAATTAATCTTTTCAGAGTCGATTCTTTTTCTTTGAAAAGTATAATATTATATTCTTGGTTGAAAGATGACTTTTCTACCCAAAAAATGCATTTTCAATGCAAAAGGATGAATCTTTTATATAAAAGAAAAAGAATTATCAGCAAAGTATATTAATTTTTTACTAAAGAGTCGAGTTTTCAACTAAAAAAATTGTTAACCAAAACATAGAATTTTTAACTATAGAACATATGTTTTCATTCAAAAAAATTAATTTGGGAAAAAAAATAATTTTCAGCCAAATATTACAATTATTAACCAAATAGATTGATTTGAACCAAAAATATAATAGGTAATACTTCAACAAAAAATATTTTAATTTTAATTTAAAAACAGTTGAATCAACCCAAATGGACCAATTTAGAACAATGAAGTTGAATCCTCGACCAAAGCAGATACATTATTAACCAAAAAGACGACTTTTCAATAAAATAGTTTTTTTCTCTACATGGAAAGACTTTTCAGTCAAGAGAGAAAAAAAATTTCAATCCCATTGTTGCATTTTCAAGCCAAACAGGCGAATTCTATACAAACTATTTACATTTTTATCAAACTAGTTCATTTTCAACAATAAAACATAAATTTTTCATCAAAAATAGAATATGTAAACTTTCAGTTATAATAATAAATATATGACTACAAAAATTTATTTTAACAAAATAGTTAAATTTTCAACCAAAGAGACTAATTTTGAACTGAAATTATGAATCTTCACCAAAAAATTAATTTTGAACAAAGGTTTCACTTTCTACCAATTATTTTGATTTTCAATTTCAATGATTAATGTTTGAATAAAAATACTAGTTTTCAACTGAAGATATTAATTTTGACCTCAAATTGTGAATCATCCAAAAAAATAGTTTCTAACCAATCAGCTCAATTTTTTTAACAACATAGTTGAATTTTCAAGTAACAGAGATGAATTTTTGAACAAAAATGTAATACTCGAAATTTAAACACAAAAATATTTTAATTTAAAAGAAAAGATGTTTGAATTCAATCAAAAGAGATGAGTTTTCTACAATATAGTTGGACCCTTAACCAAAGCCTATTAACTTTTAATTAAAAAGGCAATTTCTTAACAAATGCTTTAACAAAATTTTCAACCCAGAAAGATTTTTCAGTCAAGAGTGAAAGGAAATTTCAACCAAATTGTTGAATTTTCAAACCAAAAAGGCGAATTCTCTACAAAAAAGTTGAATTTTCAACCCCCAAATATTGCAACCAAAAACAGAACAGTTAATTCTGTATTTGAAAACATTTATGTAATTATATGTATTATATTATAATTATATTCAAATTATTATTTTATAATTATAATTATAATTATTATTAAATTATAATTATATGTATTATATGTATTTCAAAAAAATGCAACAAAAAATAGAATAGTTAATTATTTAATTAAAACATTAATGTTTAACCATAAAAAACTAGTTTTTAACCAAAATAGTACAATTTTTTAACAAAGAGATTTTTTTCAACTAAAATTATGAATCTTGAACCAAAAAAATTAAATTTTTAACAAAGTTCAACTTTCAACCAAGTAGTTGAATTTTCAATAAAATAACAAATTTATTCTCGAAGAAAAATATAATAGTTGGTATTCCAACCATAAAATATTATAATTTTAAATAGAAAACAGTTAAATTATACCAAAAAAGGCGAATTTTCAGAGAAAAAAATAGTTGGATATTAAAAAAAAGATAAATTTTCAACACAATAGGGTAAGGCCATCAATCCCCCCCCCCCCCAATTGTTGGCACTCTCATCTAATTTCATAGATAATACATTTTTGTATCATATTTTTCCCCTCAATTAATTTAATTCTACTATCATTTTTACATATGATGCATACATTAATTATTCAGTGCAATGAAGTATGTATCCAAAATAAAATAGATTCACTTTGGTTTTTGGCATGCCAATAATAGGGCTGAGGTGCCAAGAATAGGCGCTCTTACTCTAGGATGAGTTTTTCATTATAAAAAAAAACGAATTTTCATCAAAATACATAGATTTTCAACCAAATAATTGAATTTTGAACAAAAAAACATAGTTTTTCGACCAAAACGTAGCATTTTTAACTGAAAAAGATACACACAAAAAACTAGGCATTCTGTTTTATCTGGGATCCTTTTTAGGGCGTTTTCATGTGATCTCACAAATAGTCAATTTTTGTACCAGTTTTAATCTTGTTTCGTTTTCTAACTTCAAATTGATGAATAATTCGAGATACCGAACTAAATTGATTCAGAGGGTGCCGTGTTTCAATTGTTCCCAACTTCAATATTATTACGAATTTCGTGAATTCCGTGAATTCCATGAATTCCGTAAATTCCGTGAATTCCGTGAATTCCATGAATTTCGTGAATTCCGTGAATTCCATGAATTCTGTGAATTCCATGAATTCCGTGAATTCCGTGAATTCCGTGAATTCCGTGAATTCCGTGAATGCCGTGAATTCCGTGAATTCCTTGAATTCCGTGAATTCCGTGTATTCCATGAATTTCGTGAATTCCATGAATTCCGTGAATTTCTTGAATTCCATTAATTCCTTGAATTTCTTGAATTCCTTCAGTGTCTTGAATTCCGTGAAGTTCTTGAATTCCATGAATTCCTTGAATTTCGTGAATTTCATGAATTCCATGAATTTCGTGAATTCCTCCAAATACATGAATTTCTTGAATTCCATGAATTCCCCGTGTTCTGTGAGTTCCTTCAATTTCGTGAATTCCTTGAATTCCATCAATTTCATGATTTTCTTTAATTCCACGAATTCCATGAATTCCTCGATTTCCGGGAATTCCGTGAATTTTGTGAATTCCGTGAATTTCTTGAATTCCATGAATTTCTTGAATTCCGTGAATTCTATGAATTTCGTTAATTCCTTCAAATACATGAATTCCTTGAATGACGTGAATTCCCTGTACTCCGTGAGTTCCTTCAATTTCGTGAACTCCTTGAATTCCATAAATTTCTTGATTTTCTTTAATTCCATGAATTCCTCGAATTTCATGAATTCCCTGAATTCTATGAATTCCGTGAATTTTGTGAATTCCGTGAATTCGCTGAATTCCGTGAATTTCTTAATTCCGTGAATACCATTAATTCCGTGAATTCCTTCAATTACATGAACTCCATGAATTTTGTGAATTCCATGAATTCTGCGAATTCCTTGAAATCCGTGAATTCCTCGAATTTCAATAATTCCTTGAATTTCAATAATTCCTTGAATTCCTTGAATTCCATGAATTCCTTAAATTCCCTGAATTCTTTGAATTCCATGGATTCCATGAATTCCTTGAATTCTATGAATTCCTTAAATTCCATGAATTCTTTGAATTCCTTGGATTCCATGAATTCCTTGAATTGCTTTAGTTATTGACAGTTAATTCTCATTTCGAGCCTATTTTAATCCACAAATCGATCTTATTTTATTAGATTGGCGGATCAAACTGAAGTGCAATTGTTTCGTTGCATGAACTGTTTTGATACTGAATTAAGTCTTAAATCGAATCCTAGTTGTTACAGTGTACACTTTCAACCAAAAATGGAACAGTGACATTTTCAGTTAAAAAAATTAATTTTCAAGAAGAAAAAAATGAATCATCAACAAAATATTTCAAGCATCAACCAAATAAATAAATTAAGAGGTGAAAAAATCTAATGTGTGGAATAGCTGTGAATTAATCTATCTACTCTAGATCGGAATGAAATGATAAATAGATTTAAAGAGAGAAAGAGAGAGATGAAGTCACTAAATCTCGAGATGAAAAGGTGACTCGGTCTTATGTAAAATCAATATAGGCTCGATAATACGCTACGGATAAAGAGTTAACTACCTGGTTATTATAAATAATTGCACTTAAGGAGAGGACGCAGTGAAACGCGTTTCGCCACGGTGAATAATTATCGCCATTAATATTTCAATATTTTTCGAATGTCTTCCGTAGGTGGGATACCGGATGGAACCGAATATCAGCAGACCCGGCGTGAATTGAGTTGACGTTAAAAGTTGATATATAACTACAGAAGTAGCAATTATCGAGTATTACCGCGATAGGCGTGTGTACCCGTCATTGGTATTACCATATACTGTTATTTTGAGTCTGCTTTGCAGTCAGGGCTAATGATAGCGGCCATGAGGAGGAAGGAAGGAGGGAGAGAAAGAGAGAAAAGGAGAGACACATTTCCTAAACGCGATGTGGTCTCGACTATGTTGCATGTTACCTGCTACAAGATCTTTCACAAGATTAGAGAATTATTACTAATAATTTATAACCAAATATCAGGGACCTTAACCTTTTCCATTTTTACTGATATTAATACAAATTTCGAATCGAAAAAATAAAAAAAAGTTTCTCAATTCTTTATGACTCTTCCAGACTTTATTAATACGGTTAGTATTTATAATCCTACGTTTCGATAGCGGACCACTATCCTCATAACGCGATTATCTATAAATGATCACAACTATCATTAAAAACAATAACGCATATGAGTGATATAAAGGTAACGTGATCTTCTCACCTAGTTGTCAGTTATAATTTTGGGATTGAAGATGATTATACACATGTTGGACGCGAGATTAGTCAATATTATTTAAAAAATTCGAACATCAATGTTGGAACTAGAATGTAATATATGAAATTATTAATTATTACAAGAATATTCTTCAATTTATATCTAGTTTTATTAGTAAATATTACGTTACCTTAATTTGGAGGTTAAGATGAGTTTCAATAACATAATGTGTAAGTTGAATTGTGAAATTTTTTTGCCTGAGCGCACGTACACACTGTTAGAAAAATCTGTACTAGATTTAGTATGCATGTAGTGGAAGCAAGAATGCACAACATGAAATTAAATTTAGTATACCAGTGTACAGTAAATTTAGTATATGCATATACTGAATTTAGTATGCACGTACATGAAATTTAGTATACGCGTATACTAAATTCAGTATACATGTATACGGAATTTAGTATACGCATATACTAAATTCGGTATACGCGTTCCGTTTCGCGTGAGTTCCATCTTTATCATCTGTGAACATGATCAGCTGAAAAATGAAATTAAAAAACAAAGTCTTCATTTTGAAATAATCATATGGTTAAGCTACATTTTCGTTAATAAATTGAAGTTACATTTTAAAGAGAAGACTTCGCAGATCCAAGCAGAAAAAAGTTGAACCTTTTAGCATTACAAAGAACTCAACCAAATGCCACCGGCCGCGTTTCCCGACTCGCGTAAATCAAAACGCGCTTATGCAGCTGAATATAATAAACACATATATGAATTTTAGTATACAGAAACTATGAAATTCATATAAGTGAAAGAAACTTACTGTAAGCTTGATAAATTTAGTAACGTATAATTTCATAAAAGAAATTTAGTATACGTAAGTGTACTAAAATTACAAAGTGTCATGAACTTAGTAAACATATAGGAAATTGAATATGCCCGTGTATGCAAAATTGCAAACCTTTCTAACAGTGCAAGCGACTTGCGCTCCGGATTTTCTACAACTGATACTCGTTACACACATTTGAGCCTAGGAGGTAAATACAAGTGTAACGTAGAGAGATATAGATGTGTATGTGATACGACTGGATAAAAAATTTTTCAATTGTTTTTTGAGATCCAGAATCAATGATATGATGTTTTTAGGCGTTGGGAAAACATCATTTGTTTATAAAGACGATAATTGTGAATAATTTTTAGTAATATTTTTGTATAAATGTTATGAAAATGTTTAAAAAATTCTGTTGTATGCTGGATTGTAATTATCTAACTCTGTAATTTCATTTAGACTATTGTTTCCTTCTTTTTTAATGAATATGATTTCAGCAAAGCATCTTTGATTATAATTAGAATCTTGGTGTAATATTTCAATATTATCCCAATCGATATAAGAAGTTTCACCGTTATAGAGTTCAATTAAATGTTTTGCAATTACTTTGTGGTATTTTGGATTGTATCTGATATTGGTACGATGTTCTTCTCTTCTTATATGTAACGGACGTTTTGTCTGCCCTACATATGTTTTTCCACATCGGCATTTGAGTTTATAAACAACATTGGATTAGTATAATGTATCTAGTTGGTCTTTGCCTAGTTTGATGAATTTGTCAAGTTTTGAATCTACTCGCTAAACTGTTTTTATATCAAATTTATTTGAAAGACGTTTTATATTTTCTGAAATTTCTCCATGAAAATTAATTGTATTGTATCCATTAGTATTTTTTTGGTGAGTTTTTTAGTGAATATTCAGATTTTTATTGTGAAAGGTTTTGTCAGAAAGTAGTATTGCGGTGTCTACAATGTTTTTTATAATTGTAATTTTATGTTGTATAGGGTGATTAGAATAGAAATTAAGAAGTCTACCTGAGCATGTATTCTTTCGAAACAAATTTGTTGTCATATTATTATTGTTGTCTCTAATGATTTCAACATTTAGAAAACTAATGTAATTATTATTTTCCATTTTGTGTGTAAACTGGAGTCTAGGATGATAGGCATTAAAAGACTTAACAATCTAATAATGGATTTTATCTATTGGGATAATAAGAATGGTGTCATCGATATACCTGTAGTAAGCTTTTGCTGTGAATTTTAATTTTTCTAGAACTTCATTTTCGAGATCTTGCATGACTATATCTGCTAAAGTCCCAGATGACCTCATTGGGGTACCTAAGTTTTGTTTGTAATAAGTATCATTGAATTTAAAAAAAGTTGATTCCATTTGAACTTAATGCCCTTTTTAAATTCATCAATCGAAATATTGGTAGTATTTTTTATTTTATCCCATCTTTTTTCAATACCTTTTAGAACCAATTCCAATGAAAAGTTTGTAAAAAGGAATGATACATCAAGAAATACAAGGACATGATCATCTGGAATATTTTCTTTTACTATGGTTTCTTTAAATGAAATAGAATTTCTTATATATGATTTTGATTTAGGAAGAGCACTTAAGATAATTTTGTTAAATGTCTTGCCATAAAATAAGTGGGAGTGTTTATACAAAAAAAAAACAGGTCTGAGAGGATAATTATTTCTGTGAATTTTGGGTAAACCATACAATCTAGCAATATTAGTGTTATCAGTTATTATATCTTTTCTTTCAATGTTTTTTACCTATAAATTCTTTTACTCTCCATTTGTTAAGTAATTTAAGAGTATCTTTTTGTAATTGTTTTAGTAGATTATCATCAAGTGTTATTTTGTCCTTGTATTCTTGACTACTCATAACTACTGTAGTATTTCCTTTATATGCATGTGTTATCAACAAATTGTTGTTGGTCTTAATGAATTCTTTAGTATCTTTTATGTTTTTCGCTATGACTATCTATTTCAGTAATTTTTTTGTAGTTTCAATATAATTTGAAGCTATCAAGAAAATCTTATGTCTGAAATCTTCTTGTGATTTTTCAGGAACTTTTTCAATATTAGCTTCTGAATCTTTTATAATTTCGAAGACTTCTATATGTTTGTTAGAAAGAAAACTGCTACTAAATTTTTGCTAGCCATGGATCACTTGTTTCTGTAATGTTATTATTGTTATCTGTTTCATGTTTATTTGAATCAACATCTTCATATAGTTGTTCCTTCTTTAAATTTTTGATTTTTTAAGTAAGTATATTGTTTATGTTATTGTTGGTTTTAATAACACCTGAGTTTTCAAAAATTTCAATAATATTTTTTAATCTTTCTGGAGGAATTAAAGTTTGCAATCTGACTTCAAATTTACATAGTGATTTTTTTGAAAATTTGAGTTGGCAATAGTTAATATAATTTGGAAATATATTTAAATATCGGCATTCTATGAGAAAATCCTTCCTGGCAGTGGTCTTCTGAATTTCATGGTAAGTATCAACCAAACCTTTTGTCATCCAATGTGCTTCGCC
>JAABKJ010005211.1:0-23337 GCA_011634705.1 Andricus grossulariae
CGAGATATCGATTTAAAAGTGTTTGAGTCGATTTTCTCTTTAAAAAATCCCATATCGGAATGAACTTTAAGAAATTAGATACATTTGAATTTTTTAAAAATCGATATATATCGAAAACTATTCGAGATATCGATTTAAAACGTTCAGATTCTGGTTTCTCGCCAAAAATCCTATAGGAATCAGCTTTAAAACTTTGTCGACACGGATATCGTAATCTTGCCAAAAAAAATCTTCTCTACACTCACAGTTATTCATAAAAATTCGAAAAAAAAATTTTGGACCATCCTTAAGCCCAGTTTAAAAGAAACGACTATTGACACAAGAGTGGTGTTGCTTGTCGACACTAAATTGACATAAATCCGTAACTCACCGAATGAGATGCTGATTGGTCGACTGTAGCAGGATCGTCGTGTATTTCGTGATGAGCATTTTATATCCTTTGCGTCCACAATAATTCCAAAAGGCGCCAAGAGCGAGAGAGATAGAGAGAGCTTTGCAAAGTCTTCAACTCTGATACAAGGTCACACGTGCACTCACCCTCGCACTCGCACTATAAACTTTTATCGGCACAGCTCGCATGTAATTACACGGCAGTCAGCACTTGACGCGCGTAACGCGACACGGGCCGAGCTCGAGGCTTGTTGAGTTGTTGCAGTTTGCTGCGTGTCCAGAGAATTCCTGCGGTACTCACTCACTCACATCAGACCCCGCCTCGTTTCGCGTAAATTCGGGACTGCATCTGCGAAAATCGAGCATGAGTGTCCAAAAGCAATGCACGGAGACAGGGAGGTTGCCCACCCGTACCACGAAAATTCTTACCGCTAAATTTAGAGCTCATATTTTGCATCCGGACGGGAGAAAGCGGTCCCCGTTGCTGCAACCGATGCCCCTGTCTGATGTCGCGATGAATTCGAGTCTTCTTCTTGTACTCTTCTTGCACGCACGGATTATCTTATTATCCGAGCAGCGGGATATAAACGCCGCGCCGGCGAGTCACGTTCATTCTCGTTTATGTATGATCAATCCCGTTTCAGTTTCAGCATCGCTCCATGAGATGCGATAGGCCAGGGAACTTGAGAGTGCATCTGCGTTCTTGACCTTTTCCACTTTCCTTTACTTCACTTTATCCTTTATCGATGGATTTTTATTGCTTGAATCAAGTGTTTTGCGCTGTTAGTAGTGAATGGCATTTTTAAGGGAGCAGATCAAAATGAAGTTGGGATAAATTTTTTTATTTTGCGGTAGAGACCCTGCACGGAGAAAAATTGATGTTTAGATCCAGATGTTCAAAGGGTATGATTGTACCGCCTGACATGCAGATATTCATGCCAAACATCTACTATCTTTTTGAGATTTTAGGCGAAAAAATATTTTCATGTTAAACTGAAACACATGCAGATGTTAAAATGGTCCGAGTGCATGCGCATCGCGCATTGGAACTTCACGACTATATATGATGGTTCTGTAATTTCGATATTACAATTACGGAATATTAAAATTTTGGAACATTTTCAAAGAATCGAAATTAGCTATCCTTAATTAAAATTGGATAACCACTTTTGTCTCTGTACACGACGTAACAATGTTCTTAAGGGGTCATTCTACTATTTCACTTTGAAAAATCGATTTTTTGTTTGTTTGCATTTTTCGACAGGTTATATATTCAGAAATATCATATCAAAATTTCATACAGAAATTCGAAGTATTTCTATACTTTTGAGAGCTTGAAGCAAAAGCGCGTAGAGAGCTAAGCGCATGAGTAGAGCATCCGAACGCGGCTGCTTATGTTTCAGTGGTGGCAATTGTTTTCTATGCATATTCGGAATTATTGTTGTTTATTTTTAAATCTATATCTGTGAAGAAAACATTGCACTTCTAAGAATTTATACGGAGCAGGGATCGCTGATTAAGTGTAAGTAACTTTTTCTTACAATTTTCATGTTCCGAAAACTTTACACGCGTTTTCCTCGAAACAACGTTTTTGCGCTCTGTGTGCACGATTTCTCAAAAAGTTTTTAAAGGATTACTTTAAAATTTACCACGTTTATTCTCAAAATAAATATCTACAACGTAACACAGCGGGTTTTAAAATTTTTAATTTTATCATAGTTAAATTACCAAAAAAAGAGCACAAAAAACACGATTTTTGGAAATTTTTTGTTTTTGCTGATTGGAGATATCGTGCACGCAGTGGACATGTCTTTTTTTCTATATACTTTTTTATTATTAAATAATACGTAAACTAAATAATAATGTTATGCAAAAAATTTATTTTGTAAACTTTGAGACAGCATAAATGAACGCTGAAAATTTAAATTAATTATATAAAGTAGTTGTTGAGAAAAAAATTCTTGAAAATCACCTTTCCTCTGCCGAGATGGTAAAATGACCCCTTAAGTTTGAGGTTATATTGACTCGAACACATTTGACCATTTGCTAAAATGTTTGTAAATTTATAGTAAAATATGAGTTTAAGTAACCTGAAATAGATAGAATTTTGAATGCAGATTACAGATCATTCGTTCTCAGCTTACTCACCCCGTTTTTATTTTTTATTTTGAATTGGAAATATTAAACATAACCTCAACCTGACTGAATGTATCAGCTGATCGATATTTCATATACCCTTTATCTGTTTTTCGTTCATGTACAAACATTCAAGTTTAGTTTTATATTCAAAAATAAGTTGTCAATTAATTCCTTAAATGCTCAGAAATAAGTAAATTCCTTAAATATTTACAGCCGTTATTTAACATAACCATACATATAATATTTCGGATATTTCAGCTGGACACTTTCAACATCTAGATTGCTATCCTATAGTTGAACATAAAATATGTTAACCCTGAAGATCTATATGTTACATTTAAACATCAATTTTTCTCCGTGTGGGAGCATGGAAAATCGTGCGCTACTATTTTAATGAGAAGTGTATGCAGGGATCGGAATGTTTGAAGGAAATTAATAACTAATTACCTTCTACTTGCTTAAATA
Organism: Andricus grossulariae; assembly: GCA_011634705.1. Classification (NCBI taxonomy): domain Eukaryota; kingdom Metazoa; phylum Arthropoda; class Insecta; order Hymenoptera; family Cynipidae; genus Andricus; species Andricus grossulariae. Next base: position 2,995 of record JAABKJ010005211.1, read on the forward strand.
TGATTTAGTAAAAAGGTACTAATCCAGATTTAGAAAGTGCATTTGAAAATAATAGCCTACGATTTTCTGTAAAAAACTTTTACCAAATAAGTATAAGTCATGTCTGAAAACCAAAACATCTTTAAACCGCAGTGAGCGTGATTTTACATAATGTGAATTTGCATTAAAAACAAAAACTTTAAAGTTCATGTCTTCGAACCATATTTTTTAAGACAGTGATTGTGCTTTGTGCGTCCTTTTTTCATGTACACAGTTTGGCCCCTTCAATTAAAAAAATTCCCTAAAATACTAGGGATCACAATCCGCCGCCTTTTTCACTTTTTCTCATTTATCCCCTTAAATTTAGGAAATCCCCTAAATCATCGAAAATCGAGAATTCTGAGTCATTTTTCCGCTTTTCCACCTTTTGTTTTACAGAGATCCGATTCATTTTTTGAGAATCATAAACAAAAATTAAAGACATTAAAAACAAGATGCTTTGAAAGACGCTCTTTTTGATGATACCAATTTCAAATATTTATTAAACGATTTATTTTCTCAGTTTGTAGATTTTAAGGACATCCTTGACAGCGAAAAAATCGCTAACGATTAAATCTAGAAGCTAAACCCGAAAGATAAATCAATTCTATAATTTAAAATGAAAATCATCTTTATGGATTTAACAGGCTTCAGAGATTAAAATACTCTAAAAAGAGGAGAAATAAGGAGATTTTTCAGGGAAACAGGAGATGAACTTTCAACCCGAAAATATGATTTTTCAACAAAGAAGTTAATCTTCGACCAAATGATAAAAATTTTACACGAAAATAATTGGATGTTTAACCAAAAAGGATGTATAATGAAAAAAAGATGCATTTTCAACAAAAAGGATTATATTTTGGAACTTGAAAATAATATACAAAAATGTAGCATATATTACGAACCTCTAATAAAGTATAATTAATTTATATGAATAGTTGATTGTTACATGGCTTGCTTTTACATGTTAGTGAACTGCGTGCTCGAAAAAATTGTTATCTTCAAAATTTTGTTATTTTTATGAATGATAATTTAAATTTTTTTTTGTTTTTCTACACTATAATATTTTTGAACTGTCATTAGAACATTTTTTAAACATCTAAGATATTTCAACTGATAAAAATACATTAGAAACAAATTTAAAAGTCGAAGGAAACAAAAGAAGAAAAAGTAGGTTTTTCAAATTGTGATTTTGGTTGTTTTCTAATTATTTCTTTCAAGATTACTTCGAAAAATACCATAAAAAACTCAGAGTTCTCTACTGAGAAAAATACATTACAAAAAAATTGATGGAATAATGAATCAAAAGCTATATACTGATAAAAAAAATTGAAACATGAGCACTTTTCCATTCTGCTCTTTGTCTATTTTTCAATCTTTGATTGCATTTTTCTAACCACCAATTTTTCAATTATTTTTAAGGGTCAAAACGGTAAACTTTTGACATGCTTCAGGTTATTTTCATGCGTTTTTTTTATTTAGATTTCAAATATCACCTTTTTTCCAACAGTTGTATCGGTTCTTCAAATAATTTAAGAAAGCTGAAAAAATTAGTAACTGGACTAAAAATGGAATGAACTTTTCTAAGATGAACTATAGGGCCGAATTTTCTCATTTTTTATGGCGGACCATACACAAAAAAATTAATTATCAATAAACGCAGTGTGATAATTGAAAATTACTAATTCTGGGGTTTTCTTGGGTCGCTGATTACGAATCTAAAGTCAAAATTTCAAAATTTTACATAGCTGATCCAATATTATGTAAATTAAAAACACCTTCTTACGTATGGTCCGCCATATTGGCTAAGCCATTTAAAAGTTTGCAATTTTGACTTTGCACTTGTTATCAGCAACCCAAAAAACCCCCAGAGTTAGTAATTTTTCAGTTATTACCCTGAGTTTCTTGATAATTAAAAAATATTGTTTAGATTATCCGCCATATTGAATCCGCTATTTAATTTTTGCAAATTTAACTTTAGACTTGATTCGGAGACAGGGGTGCAGATTTTGTATTATATTTTAATAACGGATTATGTGAACTTAAATTTCTTGCCACATTATTGTTTGGCACAGAAAAATGAATAAATCTGGCCCTAGTAAAAATGGTTAAATGTTTTTTATTCAAAAAATAAGTATGTTTTGACCAACAATGAACTAGCGGGAACCTTAACGAATTTTTCAAAAATAAAGTGATGGAATCATTCTTGACCAAATTGAAGAAAAATACGGGGTGGTTTTTCAAAGATTAGGAAATAAGGATTCCTTTCTATGTATAATAGAAAGAAAACCGCCTCAACAATGTTTGTAAAGTAAATACCCAAAAATTATTATTCTATAAGATCCATCTCCTATCTTTTAAATAAAATAAACTTACAAGTTATGCAATAAATTCATAACATATTAAATTTATTAAATGAAACAAAGTCTGAGACCTCTTTGAAAGAATTTTTGAGAAAAATTCTTGTTTATTACGTCTCCTCTTCAATAATCTATCCGAGACGCTTTCATTTTAATTGAAAATGATTTTCTTCACTTTGGAATTATTTTTGGTTAAATAAAAAAAAAATGTTAATGAAACGATTTAATTAATTCAAGACAAATATTTTTCCGACTGGAATGTGGAAGCGCGACTCGAAGCAAACGTCATAATAACCTTCCATTGATTGTCAGCGAGGATAATTGTTATTAACTCAGAAGTATCGAAGCAGCATTTAATGTAAAAGGTGGACAAAAACACTGATCGAGAAAAGACAAGAGGACGGCCTCGGGGATGCTTGGAGCCTCAATTCTCAAGGCAGAAGAAAAAAAAAGATTCATCCGAGTGCTTCCACGTTTGCGAGGCCAGTCAAGAAATCAAATCCCAATCGAGATCAAGATCAAGAAATACGATTGCTACTGATATTCAAACATCATTAATGCTCCAAACAAAATTTTCTATTCCTCCGACCACAATATAATTTTCTTTAATAACAATTTTAAGTTCAATTTTGTATCTTTATGAATAATACTGTAAACTAGTAAAAAATTATTAGATAAGTAAGCCTGGTTCTAATTAAAGATTCCGTTACCGACACAGTTACCCAAATCCAGACCATTCCACAGCTCAAGTGGTTCGTGTCCGTGCTAAGTTTCTAGAATATTTGTTTAATGACCTCATCAAATTATACTGCGCAATTGTTAGTAACGAACTTTAAATAAATAAACTTGAAGTTATTTATGCAAAATTCGTTATTCACAATCGCGTAATGTCATTTTATGACGTCGTCGGTAACCTTCGAGAAGCTTCTACAAACTTAGCATGGTTACGAACCACCTGAGCTGTGGAATGAACTCGATGTCGGTAACTGTGTCGGTAACGGAATCTGTGATTAGAACCATGCTTACTTCAATAATTTTGAATTAAGTCCCTATTTTTTGATATTATTTGTTTCTTACTTTTTCCTATCCAGAGTGCTTAAATCGCCCCTTTCATTATTCCAAGGTTTTTAAAACAAAAATTTTTAATAATTAAAAATTTAAAGAGTACAATATACTCTTTGTCTTTCTTTTTAGTTGAAAAGTCTAATATTATATTTTTGGTTCAGAATTGATCTTTTTGGTTGCTTTAAACCATTCTATTATTTCATTGAAAATTGATTTTAAATTAAATTTTAAATTCATTCATTTTAACTCTGCGAATTATTGCCCACAATACGAAATGTTTTCACTTTTTTAAAAATATAGCTTCCACTTAAATCTATTTCAAAAATCTGTTTATAAACAGAACTCCCATCATCACTAATTTCGCTAACAAAATAGTCTTTCTCGCTTAGATTGAGTCAGCAAGCAAATTATTCATGGGTCATTTTAACCTCGATTTTAACTACTAAATCTAACGCTACCGTGCGTGGGTTTCAAAGTATCTCCCACATTTGGATAATCATCTTCCGAGCCAAAAAATCATAACAAATATCTATCTAAATTCCAAACTCTCTATTAGGCTGAGTTACAACACATATAATGAATTATTAATGAGTTACTCATTTCAATATCAATATGTATCCCAATGGTCAAGTTATTGACTATCCTGGGATTTCAAGTCAAAATATATTACATTTAGACAAAATAGTTCAGTTCTTAACCTAAAAAGTTTTTATACCAAAAGAGATGTATTTTCAACAAAAAGTTGAGCTTACAAGCTAACAAGTCGAAATTTTTAGAAATCCGTTAACTTTAAAATCCGAAAAGGTGAACTATCAAGAGACAAGTTAATTTCGAACAAAATAATTGAATTGTCAACCAAAGAGATGAATCTTCAACCAAAACAATGATTTTTTAACAAAATAGTGCAACTTTCGTCCAAATAGTTGAATTTGAAAATAAAAAAGACCTAATTTCCAACCAAATAGTTAAATTTTCAGCCAAAGACGCATCTTCCACCAAAACAGTTAAATTTTTTTGAAAATTATGAATTTTCAAAAAAATAGTTTAATTTTCAACCAAAAAAGATTTTTTGACAAAAGAGATGAATTAAAAATGAAGAGTTGCGTTTTGAAGCGAAAAAGTCGAATGTTTTAGAAAAACATTGACTTGAAATCTGAAAAGATAAATTATCACCAAAAAAGTCAATTTTCAATCAAATAATTGATATTAAAACCAAAATTATTTTCAACCAAATACTTGAATTTTCAAAGTAAAAAGGCGAATTTCTAAACTACAAAGATCAACTTTCAAACAAATATCGAATTTTTAAACAAGGAAGATTAAACTTTAACCGAAAACAGTTTAATTTTCAACCAAAAGGTTGAGTTTTCATACCAAAATGATGAATGTTTTAAAAGACAATTGAATCATCAACCGAAAAGTTCCTTTTCAACCAAGGAAGATGATTTTTTCTCCCAATAAAGATTTTATTTTTAAATCAAAAACAGCTGAATTCAGCGAAAGACTACAAATTTTCACCAAAATAGTTGAATCCTCAACCAAAATAGATATTTTTAAGCCAAACAGTTACATTTTATATAAAAAAAGAGGTCATTTCTAACAATAGGAATGAATTTTCAACAAAAAATAAAAAAATACCAAATTTTCAACTAAAGAGACGAGTCTTCAATGAAAAAATGAATTTATAACAAAATAGTGCAACTTTCATTAAAATTGTTGAATTTTCAACAACAACAAGAAACTAATTTTCAGTTGAAGAGTTGCATATTCAATCAAAAAATATAATTTAAAAAAAATAGTGCAACTTGTAGCCAAATATTTGAATTTTCAACGAAAAAAAAACAACTAATTGTCAACAAAATGTCTAAATTTTCAGCCAAAGAATATTTTAATTTAGAAACAAAAACTGCTACATTTTTGTTTAAATTATGAATTTTTAATAAAATAATTTAATTTTCAACCAAGAAAGATTTCCTACCAAGAGAAATGAATTTAACTTTTCTCCCAACGAAGATGCATTTTCAATCCAAACGGACGAATTTTCTATCCAAGAAAGATGAACATTAAAAAAACAGTTACATTTTTGACCAAAAAATATGAGTTTTTGATAAAATAATTAGCTTTGAACAAAATGATTATTTAAAAAAAAGTAGTTGCATTCTCAAAAAACAAGAAATTAATTTTCAACCAAGAAAGATGACTTTTTAACAAAAGGGTTGAATTTTAAAGAAAATGATTAAATTTCCATACAAATAGTAGAATGTTCAACCACAAGAGATGAATTCTGAATAAAAAATATAATAGTAGGCTTTTCAATAAAAAAAAGTCTAGTACAGCAACACTGATTGGAATATTTACAAGACAAAAAGTCGATTTTTTAGGAGATAGTTGAATTTTCACCTAGAAAAATTGAATTTTCCACAAAATAGTTGAATTGTCTACCAAGCTGTTAAATTTTGTAGCCAAAAAGACGAATTTTATACAAAACAGTTGCATTTCCAATGAAATAGTAGAGCTTTTATCAAATGAGATGAATTGTGAGCTCAAAATACACACTACTGACGGATAGTTTCGGATAACTAACCGGGTGACCTATTAAATTTGGCCTTGACTTCAAAACGTGATAGCGCTGTCCAGAATATAGATGAAAAAAATATTTTTTGAACCATTGGAAAGCCTATTAAATTCTGCAAAAAATTATCCTTAGTTAAAGCTATCAATGGACCTATAATTTAGCCTTGTGGGTATTGAAGTGAGAAAGACAAGAATAAAATTCTGATTTTTAAGGAATTTTGCACTTCAACTTTTGGAAAGAGCTAAGAAAATTAATTTATTAATTTGATATTTTACAGCAGTGATCTTTAGGATTTGACTTATCTTTTGAGTCATTTCGCATTGAAAAATCTTCACGCGTAAAAATATTTTTATCTATATTCTGGGCGGCACTGACACCTTTCAAAGTCAAGGCTAGTTTTTCATAGGCCACTCGATTGGTGGCCCGATACTATCGATCGATACTGTAATAGTAGACTTTTCAAACAAAAATAATTAACTTTCCAACAAAAATGGTTGGATTTTCTTATTGGGCTCTATTAATTCAGTATGCATGTAGGGGAGCGGCGGCGAATGCGGCGCCGCGGCTAATGTGGCTCATTCGAGTTTTCGAATATTAACGTATTTTCTGCTTGGGGAGGTAGTTTCATCGCATGTATATGTGTTTTCAACGTTAAATTACTAAAAAGTTTGGATAATTAAATTAATTGCCTGATTTTTATGACCAAAAGTTAGTTTTGGTTCTTTCGCTTGTATTGTCAGAGAAGCTAAAAACAAGTAAGAAATTACAGAAGTTTCGTGTAAACTTATAAATTTTTTTGAAAATATACTGTTCGGAGTTTCTTGAATGCTTTAAAGTTTAACATTTTGAGTAAAATTAATAAACTTTTATGTGAAAAATCTTTATTAAACACTATTCACATGCGACACTATTCTCACATGCGACATTCTGCACTGCTAAAGAAACAATTCTTCTTGAAATTTCGGCAGACATAATCCCTTGAATATATTATTAATATTAAACGTAAATGTATTTATCGTATTTTTATTAAATGTTACTAATTTTTTTTCATAATTTGTTTTTCATTGAATAATTATGAATGAAAATCGAAACGCGCCACATTACCAAACAAGGTAGGACAACTTGGCGCAGATGCACTTTTTGGAAAACACATTAATGAACTGTTTTAATGAATTTCAATTAAATTATCTCCATGCGTAGAGCATTGGTAATATATTGGCCTAAGAAAAATATATTTTATTACAACATTTTACTTTATATTTGAATTTTAATCGTGCATTTTCCTTTATGTGCGCCGCATTCGCCGCTGCTCCCCTAAGCTAGAAAACGAGAAAAAGGGGAAGTTTCTTGAAATCAGGGGGGAAAATATGAATTCTTTAACCTTCAAGTATGGACGTGCGGTCTTACAGACCGCACCATTAGATGTGATGAAGGTGGACCGTCAGACCGCACGTCCACGGTAGCGTCAAAGAAGGCAAATTAGTATGGACGTGCGGTGTCCAGGCCGCACCATGCTTCTGATATGTGACCCCCTCTCTCCACTAGCGTGCAAGATTACTAATAATAAAAGTTGATAAAATTGATTAATTTTTTACTTATTCCAATGTCCATTCATATACTTGTATAAGTTAGATAACGAAAACTTCTTTACTTATTTCATTATATATAAATATATACAGCGGTCTTTAAGAACGCAGGTCCATGTTAGTGCAAAAATGAAATCACGTTCATACTTGAAGGTTAAAAATGTTTAGAAAACACGCTGTGACTAAAACGTCTTCAAAAATTTTGTTCTTTTTCTCAAGACTTTTCCTCTTTTGTTTCCTCTGATGGACCCACAAAGATCCTCACGCCTTGTCGTGGGTTATTAGTCCCTTTTATCCTGACACAGGATGTGGCGCGATTCGCTTGATGAACACTCGTTATGTTTTTCTAACCGATCGAAATTGATTTTACACTCGATCGTTCTCAACACTGGGTCAACCGTGAAATCCACAAAATCGTTTGTGAACATCTTCGCGCCCCAGGAAAACACAGGGGAGGTGTTTTTCTGTAGCAAACTTCTGCGGTGTAAGGAACCGGTTATCGATGAATATTTTATCGGGAACATAAAAAAGTCGTGAAGAAAAAGAGGGTTCTGATGAGCAGAAATTATGGGCAATGGTGCAGAAAATGTAAATTCCCCTTTTTATCAGGCGCGAGAGATTTTTTTTGCAAAGTTTTATACATTCAGACTGTTTATTGATAAACAGGGTAGAGGACCCAGCGTATGCGTTAATCCGTGCTTAAAAAAAGGGGAAAAGATAAGCTTAAAATTTTAATTTATTTTGTCATGTACTTTTATTGTACATTATTGAAGTCTTCCGCGTTTCGACGAGTATCTTATCAATTTGGAAGGCGATCAATGGCAGAAGGCTTTATCGGTTCTTAAACCGAGAAATGACAAAAAAATGAAATAAGGAGGAAATATTTTTTTGAAATAGGATTCAATGTTTCTAAGAATAAAGAGAATCTGTAATTTTCTTGACGTTTTTATCATTGTTATTGAGAAATGAAAAAATATATAATTTTACCACTGAAATAGATTTGATGAATGTATATTAGGGTGTCCTAAAATAACCCAATTTGTTTCGAATTACGCACCGTCTGAACTTGTACCATTTGGTGAAAAAAAACGAATGCGTATTTTTGTTTTATTTAAAAAAATTTTAGACCGCGGTCCTGGGATTTAATTAATTTACGTTAATTTTCGCAAAACGGGTTGTGCCAAAAATCATTTCTCTGGGAAAAAAAAGTTTTCTATGATTTTAAGATTTGAAATTATATTATCAGTCACGTCTTATGAAAGAAAAAACATTATTTTGTACGAAAAAATTTGAAACTTACAAAAAATAATTGCTTTAGAAATAGTTGCTGTAAATGAATTTTTATTATTGTGGCTTTTTACCAATTTAAAAAAAATTAAAACATGGTTTTAACGATTTCAGCCATAGACAAATCTACTTTCAAAATTGGAAACAATAATTTTTGTTTGTAAGTTTTATAAGGTTTTTATTAAAATTATGTAATATATACATGTAATATATTTTTTGGATTCTCAAAACCATAAAAAACTGTGTTTTTAGTCATCTGATTTTTGGCACGACAACTACCACAAGTGTCTTGATATAGGAAAGTATAAAATATATTTTTTACTTCAACTCCTATAGAGGATAATTTATTAAGATTAAAGGTAGTATATGTTGCTGTTTAAAGTCCCAGGACCGCGGTCTAAACTTTTAAAAAAAATAAAAATACATTTTTTAGGACACCCTAATGTGTATTTCTGATTTTAGAGACATTCAAGCTACGATTTTTTTGTTATAAAGCTGTTCATAGCTTTTCTCAACAAAGGACCGATTTTCCACTTTTGAAAAAAATAAAATATTTTTTCGTGTTAGCTCAATCTTTTGATCGAATTCACCAAATTATTTATATTTTGTCAATTGTTAAAAAATTGCAAATTTAGTGGTCAATAATTTGTTTAGCAGCTATTAAAGTCTACGACGAAATTTTTTCAGGTCTAAGGAAATGATATTTATAAGACGTAGCAACTATGTTTAAAGCATCAAAAAATTTGTTGCTTCAACCAAATCATTTTCTGAGTGCATTAAAGGCTTAAAACTTGTACTATTTGAAACTCGTAGATTTTGATTATTCAATCAAATAGAAAATCGCCTAGATTATTTCAAAAAAATAGTTATATTTTTTTTTCAAAACTTTAAACATTATTTTCAATAGCAGTCACCATTTAACCTTTTCCTCGTAATTCTCGTAATCTTAAGCATTCCTTTCACTTGTTTTATCATTTCTTGGTTCATCAGTCGACGAAGCAACTTGTCACTTATCGTCTTTAAAGGTGATAAATTTTTTACAGATAGGAACACGAAACACATCCTTACTACTAAGTGGAAAAAATAAATAAAAAATTGTTCACCTTGAAGGAACAATACATTCTTAAAAGTGAAAAAGTATTCAAAGTATAAGGAACAGAAACAGTATAAGAATAAAATCTCACAAAGAGAACATGAAGGGGACTTAATACCCTTGAACTCTAACTGATTAGTCCTCATTTGCTTTAATAATTTCCCCCTCTGGGATCTCGTTGAGTCTTCGAAAAGAAGTCGACCAGGAAGAATTTAAGAAGCTTTACAAAAGCAGACTAGAGGCCTCGGATTCATTTCATAAATTCAAAAAAGTGTCTATAGTAGCATAAATTTTGAAAAATAGTAGCAAAATAGCGTATGCAACTGTATAAATATCAAATTAAGGGATGAAATATTTTTGATTCATTTTATAAGGCACAAAAAATGATTTTCGAATCTGAACACGCACAATAACCTAAGTTGCAGTTACCGATTGTTTGCAATAATTTGATCCCTTTAGATTATAAATATGATATTTCAGGATTTATATTAACAAATAATTACCTTATGTCTGTAACGGTTACAGATATTTTGATTTGATTTTTGTCTTTTTTATTGATTTTTTGTTGTTTTTATTTTCTCAATGCCTTGAAAATGCATGTATTAAAGATATATGCATAAATGCGGTGTGCCAATCACAAAATACAAAACAGTAAGAAAAAGTGATTATTTTCCTTAAAAATGAGTTACAAAATTTTCATTCATTATTTACAATGATGCTAATATGAAAGGGTATAATTTTATATGTATACAAATTTAATACATGTCTTTTCAAGACATTCAGAACATAAAAACAACAATAAATCAACAAAAAAGACAAAACTCCTCATATCCGATTTTGATTATTTTGTTGAAAAAATTTGTTGTTCAAAAATATAAAGCATGGGCCAGTGCGCGTGTTCAAATTCAAAAATACTTTTTTTTAAATCGCAATTAAAAAAATATATGTATCTCCCATAAAATCGTGTGAAATCCTTTCCAATGTTTTTAAATACCTTAAAAGCTGTGAAATCTCCGGAAAATCCGATGAAATTTTATAATTTTTTTGAAGATCCTATGAATTTTTGAAATCCATAGAAATCCTTAGAAAACCATACAAGTCCCTTTAAATTTCATATTATTTAATGTATATACTAAACCGGATCTTTAACATCTTTTTTTCTTCATTTAACCAAAAATAATTTCAATGTGAAGAAAATTATTTTGAATTTAAAAAAAAATTCGTCGGAACAAACAAACATTTCTTTGAACCAAAGAAATTTGTTAGAACCATGGAAACTTTTTTTTGACTAAGAGACAATGAATATTTTTCTTTGAATTATATCCTAGATAACTTTTTTAACTCTTTTAAAATCTTCCGAGATCCTAAAAAATTCTTTGAAAATCCTTAAAAATGTTGATATCTCGTTAATCTTGTGAAAATCTTTTAAAATACCCTAAAAGCTTTGAAATCCATTAAAATCGGAAAAATCTAATAAAAATCCTTGAATTTTGTTGAAATCCTCTGAAATCTCTGAAAAACTCTCCCATCTTTTTAAAATCCTTGAAATCTACAGAAGTTCCTTACAATCCTATGGCATCTTTTAATTTATTTTAAATCTTCGATATTTTTTAAATCTCATGGAATTGTTGGGAATTATTAAAAATAAACCATATTATTTACATATTAAAATCATGATTTTAAATTCCTTTAAAAATTTTTACATCTTTGAAATCTTCATAGACCCCATATCCCCTAAAATTCTCCTGAAATCATTTGAAATCTTTTTAAAATCCCTTCAAATTTTTTAAATCGCTGAAATCGCTTGGAATCTTGTAAAATACCCTGAAATTGTTTCAGCGAGCAATTTGAGAAAATAGTAGCAAAAAAGTTGCATAGTTAAAAAAAAGAGTCACTATTGTCGATATTTTCATTTATGGGACATTTTTTCTCAAACTTTCTTAAATGGGACTAAACCTTGGGCTAAATGTAGTCCTATTCGATCGTATTTTATAGAGAAAATCTTTTGTCATTTGGAGAAATATTTAATGAAGGGGAGAGAGAGACATTTTTTTATTTTGTGCTAAGAGACTCCTTTTCTCATCTGCTTGAGACAAAATACATTTTTTTAAAGTTTGACCCATTTTTTTTTGTTTAAAAAAAAGCTTATGATTCTCACTTTGTGAGCCGTGAAGGACAAAATGTCGATTTTTTTCGATAAATAAAACTTTGTCCATTCTGTTTCAGGGAAATCGTCTCTTCTGAAGGTGTTGTACTCTTTTAAAATCAATTTACAAAATTCGTTACTAAAATTTCGTTAGAATTTTTCCCGCTCTTTTTAGTGATTATAAGATTTTTTTTGAAAATTTAATTATTTTTCTTCGAAAATGAAGGTCAAATATTAAATTTGTCAAAAAATGTATACGATCACTGAAAAGGATGGGACAAATAATATCGAAACTGTAGTAAAACTTTTATTTTTACATTTTAAAGAGTACATATTCTTCGGAAGAGACGGCTTCCCCGAAACAAAGTGGACAAAATTTAATTCCTCAAAAAACAAATTGTCATTTTGTCTGTAATGGCTTCGAAAGTAAGAATCCTAAGCTTCATTTTAAGACCAAGAAGAAAAAGAAAAAGATTGTTTGATATTGAAAAATGTGCGTCAAGTTTTTAATTTCTTTAAAAATGAACATAACCATTCCATAGACCGTACACAAATCTATCGAAAACATACAGGTCAACATTTTTTTTATCACCACCTCCTCTTCATTAAATATTTGTCTAAAAGACAAAAAAATTTTCCCACAAACGATTATCCAATAGGAGTACACTTTGTCCAACTTTGACTCCGATAGGTTTTTTGGGCTGGGTACACTTGAGAAAAAATGCCACTTATATATCTTCGCTTGGAAAAAAGGAGACAAAAATTATCATTTTAACTGTCGACGAAACACTAGGCGCATACAATCTGCGTATTAATGCCACATTATCACTTCCGGCGAAGATAAAGGCCGGGAACCTGCTCTGCAAAGAAGTCGCGACTCCCTTTGATGTGGATATCACGATTTTCCACTTTCATCAACATTTTAAGTTGATGATTCACGACTTTATGTTTTGCACCATTTTACACTCAGATTCTTGTTTCATTTGCAAAAACTCTCTACAAAGAACCTTTTGTCAGGTTCCATCCCGAACCACTATTTCTTCGCACAATTGTTTATATTTCTTTTTGTGGTGAAAGAAGAGAACTATTTTTTGAGAAGATACACACTGATTTAGAAGATGTGGTTTTCGATAAGGTGGTAGTGGTAAGGTAAAATAATTGGTAACCCCAACCTGTAGGAAAGGATGTCAAGGGCAACCTTGACTCCCTCGGTTGGGCACGAGGATTGGCGAACTTCGAATGGGTTCGATTTTTTTGGTACCGGCGATTGGGGCAGGAAAGAAAATAAAAGAAAAGAAAGGAAGACGGTGGTGGGATCGGTAAATTATTTATAGAAGGCGTGCGCCAGACAAAGATCCGAATGTCTTGCCTGGCTGGCGGTCGCGAATGGACTGGCTCCTTAGTGCTTTTAACACTATAGTCCCTTCATCTGGAGACTCTAGACACGGGGCACCTTATGCATGCAACATTGTACACGGGGTGTCCTGAAATTCACGTCAAATTGCATCTCTCATGAATCTCCTGGTGTTCAATCATGTGTTTCAATGATAGATCTTAATAGTGATTTAGCGGTATTCCTTAGGATGTGGGATTAGTTCAATAAATTGCCCTAGTCCACTTATGTTGGCTGCGATCACTGCGACTAACCCGGCACCGATCAGTGTAGATTTTTATCCAACGAGGAAATATGATTCGAAAGATTTATTTATTTGATATGAGATTAAATAGACTGTGTTAAATGATTTTCCAATTGGCTCTGGTAGAGGCCTTTCTATATTTAGGTATGATGTTAGAAAAATAGTTTTGCATTTAAATTTGGGAAGTGGCTAACGGGCGCTTAAATTTGACTGTCTTTTATTTAAAATTATAATCTTTTTGGCTGAAATATAACCTATAATATATTTTTCGATGAAAATTAATCTTTCTTCATTCAAGATTCAACTATTTGGTTGATAATACAACTGTCGTTGTTTAAAATTTTTCATGTTCACTAGCTGCGATCACTGCGATTAACCCGCGAGAGCGACCAGTGTATATTTTTATCCAACGAGGAAATATGGTTAAAAAGATTTATTTATTTGATATGAGATTTAATAGACTGTTTTAAATGATTTGCTAAGTTGTTCTGGTAGACGACTTTCTATATTCAGGTATGATCTTAGAAAAATAGTGTTTTGTTTAAAGTTGGTAAGTGGCTAATAGGCGCTTAAATTTGGCTGTTTTTTATTTAAAATTGAAATCTTATTTTGGTTGAAATATCAATTGTAATATATTCTTCGATAAGAATTAATCTTTCTTAATAGAAAATTTAGCTATTTGGATTAAAATGGAGCTGTTGTTGGTTGTTCATGTTCACTAGCGGCGATACTGCGATTAAACCGAGACTAATCGGTGTAGATTTTTATCCATGGAGGAAATATGATTCAAACGATTTATTTATTTGATATGAGATTAAATAGACTGCTTTAAATGGGTGTCTAAGTGGTTCTGGTAGAGGACTTTCTATATTTAGGTATAGTGTTAGAAAAATAGTTTTGCATTTAAAGTTGAGAAGTGGCTAATGGGCGCTTAAATTTGGCTGTTTTCTATTTTAAATTAAAATGTTATTTTGGTTGAATTATGAACTATAACATATTTTTCGATGAGAATTTAACTTTCTTAATTGAAAATTCAACTATTTGGTTGATAATACAACTATTGTTGGTTGTTTTCTATATTTAGGTATGATGTTAGAAAAATAGTTTTGCATTTAAAGTTGGTAAGTGGTAAGTTTTAAGTTTAAGTTTTTAAGTTTTTAAGTTGGTAAGTTTTTATACCAAACTATTTTTCAACAAAAGTTAATTCTTTTCAATTGGAAAGTTTCCTATTATATTTTTGGATTAGAATTCATCTCTTTTAGTTGAAACTCCTACTGTTTGGTTAAAGATTGAACTATTTTGTTAAAACTCGTAAAAAATTAATCTTCTTGGGTGCTTAAATTTGACTGTCTTTTATTGAAAATTATAATCTTTTTTGGCTGAAATTTCAACTATAATATATTTTTCGATAAAAATTAATCTTTCTTAATTGAAAATTCAACTATTTAGTTGATAATACAACTACCGTTGTTTGAAATTGTTCATGTTCACTAGCTGCGATCACTGTGATTAACCCGCGAGACCGATCAGTGTGGTTTTTTATTCAACGAAGAAATATGATTGAAAAGATTTATTTATTTGATATGAGATTTGATAGACTGTTTCAAATGATTTTCTAAGTGGTTCTGGTAGAGGACTTTATATATTTAGATATGATGTTAGAAAACTAGTTTTGCATTTAAACTTGGGAAGTGGCTAAGGAGCGCTTAAATTCGGCTGGTTTTTATTTTTATGGCTGAAATATCAACTTTAATATATTGTTCGATGAGAATTAATCTTTCCTCATTGAAAATACAACTGTTGTTGATTGAAGTTGTTTATGTCCTTTAGCTGCGATCACTGCGATTAACCCGAGAATGATCAGTATAGATTTTTATCCAACGAGGAAATATGATTCAAAAGATTGATCTATTTGATATGAAATTAAATAGACTGTTTCAAATGATTTTCTAAGTAGTTCTGGTAGAGGACTTTCTATATTTAGGTATGATGTTAGAATAATAGTTTTGCATTTAAAGTTGGCAAGTGACTAATAAGCGCTTAAATTTGGCAGTTTTTTATTTGAAAGTATAATCTTTTTTTGGCTGAAATATCAATTATAATATATTTTTTAATGAAAATTACTCTTTCTCAATAGAAAATTCAGCTATTTGGATTAAAATGTAGCTGTTGTTGGTTGAAGTTGTTCATGTTTTCTAGCTGCAATCACTGCGATTAACCCGCGAGGCCGATCAGTGTAGATTTGTATCCAACGAGGAAATATGATTGCAAAGATTTATTTATTTGATATGAGATTTAATAGACTGTTTCAAACGATTTTCTAAGTGGTTCTGGTAGAGGACTTTCTATATTTAGGTATGATGTTAGAAAAATATTTTTGCATTTAAACTTGGGAAGTGGCTAAGGAGCGCTTAAATTCGGCTGTTTTTAATTCAAAATTAAAATCTTTTTTTGGCTGAAATATCAACTATAATATACTTTCCATATGAATTAATCTTGATAGAAAATTCAGCTATTTGGTTGAAAATGCAACTGTTGTTGGTTGAAGTTGATCATATTATCTAGCTGTGATCATTGCGATTAACCCGGGAATTATAAGTGTAGATTTTTATCCAACAAAGAAATATGATTGAAAAGATTGATCTATTTGATATGAGATTAAATAGACTATTAATAATGGTTTCTAAAGTGGTTTTGGTAGCGGACGGGCTCTCTATATTTAGATATGATGTTAGAAAAATTGTTTTGCATTTAAAGATGGGAAATGGCTAAGGATCCGTTAAGTCACACTGCTAGGGGGATATTGGTAATAATTGATTTTGTGACAATTTATGACGTAGGGGCGAAAAGGTTAAAGAAGAATGTGACATCACATGTGGAAAATATAAATGTGAATTAGAATTGTTTGAAATGCTTGATAAAATGAAAATTAGTGATTTTATTTTACAAGTACCTAAAGAATCTAAATACAGACTTTACTCTTTCTCCTATTCCCATCTTTGCCGCTTTTTTAAAGAATTCCTCTTTTTCCCCCTGTTTTAAAGAAACTTCCCGTTTTTTTGATTTCTTCACTCAAATTCAAACTGAATTAATAGAAACCAATAAGAAATTCCAACTATTTTTTGATGGAAGTTAATTCTTTTTAATTGGAAAGTCTACTATAATATTTTTGGATCAGAATTCATCTCTTTTAGTTAGAAATCCTACTATTTCGTTCTTTTTTTAGAATATTGAACTATTTTGTTAAAAATTGGCTTTTTTTCAGTCGAAAATTAATTTTTTAAACTGAAAATTTATCGTTTTTACTTGAAAATTCATGTATTTGATTCAAAATTGGTCTTTTTGAGCAGAAAATTGATATTTTTGATTGAAAATTTAACTCATTAGTTAAAAATTAAATTAATTTGTTAAGAATTTATTTGATTAATTGAAGATTCATTTCTCCGGTTGAAAATTTAACTAACTTCTTGAAAATTCGTTCTTTTTCTTCAATGTATTTTTTTGACTAAAAATTTAATTATTCCATTATTGGTTGAAAAGTGATCGTTTATAGTTGAAAATTCAACGATTTAGATTAAAAATTGAACTATTTCGTTGAAAATTCATTTTTTGGGGTTTAAAATGCTATTATTTTCGTAGAAAATTTAATTTAGAAACAAACTTGAAACTAAAATATCTCCAGTTTAAATAGACTTAGGAAGAACCATAATTTTCTTTAAAATTTCAACTATCTTGTTGAAAATTTAATTATTTTGTTTAAAATTCAACTATTTTGTTGAAAATATGATTATTTTTTTGAAAATTTAACTGTTTTGTTAAACATTGGTCTTTTACGGTAAAATATTCATCCTTTTGGATTGAAAATTAGAATGTTTTCTAAAAATTTCGTCTTTTTGGCTTGAAAATTCAACTATTTGATTGCAAACGCAACTGTTGTTGGTTGAAGTTTGATCTTTTTTGTTTAAGAATTCGACCACTTGCTTGAAAATTTATCTTTGTAGGTTGAAAATGTAACTATTTTGTTGAAAATTCATCTTTCTTGGTTGAAAATTAATCTCTCTTAGAAGAAAATTAATCTTTTTTGTGTTCAAAATAGCGTAACGTAGTTTTTGAACGGCCTCTAAGGCTTAAAATCAGTAATTAGTCATATATTTAAAAAAAAGTATATATATGCAGAATTATTGCGAATTTCTTTGGGAATTATTAGAGAGGTTTTCAGCTTATTGATGCATTTATGTGGAATGTAAAAGTGCGATAAAATAAACATAAGACAGAACCTGCAATATTCTGAAAAATAAAAAATTGGACATAAACTTTGACGTGTTTGATTAAAATTTAATAATGGTATTGAATGCTAATTATCTTGTACAAAGTTGCCTTTCTTTTCCTGGTTTTGCAGAGTCTGAAATATTAAACATATTTCAGACTGTTCAAAGAGAATGCTAATTAAGTTATTTTCAAGATGCAGCTCGGAGACCTTACCAATTATGTAACAAAGTTCTTTATGAAAAAATTACTTTTAACTTTCACTTTCTTTATTTAAATTGCGTCTAGCTTTATGATTAAGAATTTTACTTGCAATGAATGAAACTCAAATTTTGGCATCAAATGGAATTGCAATTAATACAAAGTAGATAAAAAGAAAGAATATTGTTGCCAGGCGTACTGGATTTTTCAAAATATAAATATAATCGTATGGAACCTTTTAATTTTAATTCAATTCCAATAAATATTTAGTTGAATTCAAGGAAATTCCGAGATCAAAGCCAGTCGATTACACAGTACTTAAAACACTATATTTAAAAAAAGACCATGATATCATCAGTAGGCAATATTATGATTCGTGTTTGATTAATGATTCAGAACTCACTTTTCTTTAAATAGAGTAAATCTGAATCAGTTACGAAATAACAGGTGATGTCATGAAAATCATTTTGCTGATTTATTTATATATCATTTCAATTAATATGACGTATAAAATTTACTGAACCTCTTTCAAAGGATCTCGGCGCAATATAAGTGATACCAATTAAAATTCTGTATACGGTTCGCAAAAAAAATATCTGATGACAGAATTTTGAATAAATCTAACAATTTTATTTACATATTGATATGATTCCTTCAGTTTGAAAATTTAATCTTGAATTTTGGAAATTTTTGTGATAATAAATAATAAACAAAAATATTTTTCAAGTCAAGTTCCTATATTTTTTTTTTCAAATTTAGATTTAGAATTAAGAAATCCTATCATATAGTATGAATCTCAGTATGAACTTTCAACTAAAACAGATAAATTTTCAACCATAAATAGAATAGATACATTTTTAATAAAAAAATTTCCACCAAAAATAGCGAATTTTCGACAAAATAGTTCAATTTTGAACCAAAGAGATAAATTTTTAATCAAAATTATGCATCTCCGAATTTTCCAGAAAATACATGAATTTTCAACAAAAAAAAGTTAGTTGTCAACCAAATAGTTCAACTTTCTAATTAAGTAGTTGAGTTTTCAACAAAAAAGAAAGACTTTCAGAAAATTGTCGAATTTACTATAAAGAAGATACATTTTAAACCAAAAATGGAATAATTACGTTTTCAATTAAAAAAATTAAATGTTTACGAAAAAAAAAACAGAAAATTATCAACAAAATAATTAAATGTTCAAGCAAAGTGATGACATTTTAACTAAAATGATGAATCTTCAACTAGAAGGGTTAATTATTAGTTTAAAAAAATTGTTAAAGCTAAAATCAACGACTTTTCAACAAAATAGTTAATTTTTAAAACAAAAAAATGAATTTTCAACAAAAATGTTGTATTTCCAACGAAATATTGCAACACAAAGAACAAAAAATGTTTAACAAAGTAGTTTAAAATTATTTGGATTGCCTATGTGAATTACTCCCAAATACTTGGATTACTCTGGCACACAAGTTAATTACTTAGATTACTCTGAATTGCAAGTGGATTACTCCGAATTATTTAGATCACAGGTGTAATATTCTGGATTACTTTACTGGCTTAACAATTGAATTGATCATAATTATATAGATAACAAGTGGATTACTTTGGATTATCTAGATTACAATTTTAATACTGTGGATTACTTGACTGACTTAACAAGTGGATTGCTCATAATTATATAGATAACAAATGGATTAATTTGGATTATCCAGATTACAAGTGTAATACAGTGGATTACTCTACTGGATTAACAAGTGGATTACTCCTAATTATATGGCTTACAAATGGTTTATTCTGAATTATCTAGATTACAAGTGTAATACTCTGGATTACTTTACTGGCTTAACAAGTGGATTGCTCATAATTATATAGATAACAAGGGGATTACTTTGGATTATCTAGATTTCAAGTGTAATACAATGTATTACTCTACTGGATTAACAAGTGGATTACACCTAATTATATGGCTTACAAAGGGTTTATTCTGAATTATCTAGATTACAAGTGTAATACTCTGGATTACTTTACTTGCTTCACAAGTGGATTGCTCATAATTATATAGATAACAAATGGATTAATTTGGATTATCCAGATTACAAGTGTAATACAGTG
>JAABKJ010005212.1:11032-23335 GCA_011634705.1 Andricus grossulariae
GGGGTGGGGGCGGTCAAATTTTAAACAAATCTAATACCTTCTCATTATAGGATGAGAATGAAAAAGGGGAAAAAGAGGGGAATAGGGGAAATAGTGTGAAGTCTGAAATTTTAAAATTGATAATTTTCTTTCAGGTATTTTATTGAAGAAAATGTCGGATGACATGATTGCAAAAAAAAATGGTTCGCTAAAAAAAGGCAAGAAAATTGAACTTTATAGTGCACATGATATTAATGTTGCTGCACAGCTTCTTGCTCTTGGTGTAGATAAACCACATCAGCCTTATTTTACGAGTGCAGTGATATTAGAATTATATCGTATTAATAACGACTTTTACGTACAGGTAAGCTGAATCGAAAAAATTATTTGAAAAATATTTACTAAATTAATAATTTTTTATAACATTTATAAAAAATTTATACCAAAAGAGATGAATTTTCAAACCAAAAAGACGAATTTTCAAACCAAAAATACAAATTTTCAAAAAAAAAGATTGTTATTTAAAAATAATTAATTTAATAAGTATTTCTAAAATTTAATTAATTGACAAAGATTAAAAAAATAAATTTTTAAATTTACTCATAATTAATTAAATCAATTTTTAAAATTTTAATGGTCTTGATTTTCTACCAAATAGTCGCATTTAAAAAAAAAAATTATCAACCAAAAAGAAAGATGAATTTTCAACAAAAAAGTTAAAGTTTCAACAAAAATATAAATTATTATTTTAAAAATTAATTATAAAGCCTAACAAAATGATTGTGAAATTCAAGAAAAATTTTCAATTAAAAAAGTTAATTAAAAAAAAACGACAAATTTTTAACAAAATAGTTCAATTAAAAGTTCACCTAGTTAAATTAAAAAAAAAAAAATAATTTTCGTCTGAAAAGGAAATGAACTTGCAACAAAATAGTATAATTTTCTACGAAAATTCAAATTAATTAAAAAAAAATTAGTTAAATAGTTTAAAAAAATGATTGAGAAATTTAAACAAAATTAATTTTCAACCAAAATTCAAATTAATTTTGAACAAATTAGTTAAATAGTTTTAAAAAATGATTGAAAAATTTAAACAAAATTAATTTTCAACCAAACATTTGAATAGGTAATAAAAAATTAAATTTCTACCAAAAGACGAATTTTCGACAAAAAAGTTAATTCTCAACAAAAAAGTTGATTTAAAAAAAGACAAATTTCCCACAAAACATTCAAATGTTGAAAAAAAAAATTAATTTTCACAAAGTATTTTAACTTTCAACCGAAAAATGTGTTAATTTTGAATTAATTACAATTGAATTCCACCAAAAAAGTCGAATTTTCAAAAAAATTAATCAATTTAATTAGAATAAATAATTACAAAATTGAATACCAAATTTGAATAATTAACAAAATTGTTGAAAAAATCCAAACGAAATAAGTCAATATAATCAGATTAAATAATTAGATAAGTAATATAAAAATTGATTGCCAAATTTGAATAATTAACAAAATTGTTCAAAAATTAAAAGAAATTAATTCAATTAATTTACCGAAATTAATTTTCAACCAAACAGATGAATTTTTAATAAAAAAGATCAAATTTATACCAAAAGAGGAATTCACAACAAAAAAGTGGAATTTTCGACCAAGAAATATTTTTCAGAGAAAGAAAAAAAGTTTCAACCAAGTTGTTGAATTTTCACACTAAAAATACGAATTTAATAAAAAACAAAAACAAACAAAAAATTAATTTAAAAAAAGGAATTTTTAACAAGGTTCAATTTAAAGAAAAAAAAAATTAACAAAATTGAACTCAAGTAATTAAATACTTTAACTTTTCTCGTAAATTAAATTTAATTCATAAATTTCAACCAAAAAAATTTATTTGAAGAAAATTAAACAAAAGTTATCAAATGAACTAAATTTTTAAAATAAATGTCATTACAATAATTAATTCAAATAACAATGAACAATTTTAAGCAATTAACAAAAATAAACCTCAATAAAAATGTTAATTTTCAAATAAATAGTGAATTGTTGAAAAAGATTCATTTTCAACCAAATATAAATGACCTAATTAAATTTCCACTTGAAAAAAAATTTGTTTAAACAAAACCTAACTTTCAACAAAACAATTGAATTTTCAAGATTTCACCTTTCGTAACCAAAAACAAGTACCAGAATAATTTAATGATGAATATAGTCAAAAGATTATATATTTTCAGTAATTTATTGATTTTTATATCAACAATAATTATTGTAAAAATTATTTTAAAGAATATTTATAAATATATTTTTATTTTCAGGTTTTATATTACAAGGGCGACTCATCAAAGATAGAAATCAAACAAATACCAGATTGTTCAACATTTTGCCCACTTGATAAGTACCTCAATCTACTGAAGGATGTGACACCATCTGATAATGAATTAAAATGTTCGTCAACTATCTGAAAGTATATTTTTATCTTTATTTCATTTTATGTTTGAAAATTGGAAAACCAATTATAGGTTTTAATTTTTATAAAAATATACAATACAATTTTATCAAATGAGATGGTTAATTGTTTTTCTTCTTACTCCCCCCCCCCCATTATTTCTTATTGCTTCTAATACTCTGCCACCCTTCATTTCTCATCATTTCTTCTGCCTGTCCTCCCTTAATTTCCCCTCATTTCCCTTTCTTCCTCACCCAGAATTTCTCCTCACTTCCCCTCACTCCCCCCACAAGCCCACCACTGGTTTAGCCTCACGTATCCTACATTCTATCCCTCATCTCCCATAATTTTCCCTACCTCCCCGTTCCCAACTTCCACTATTTTCCTTCCATAAATTTCCCCTCACTTCTATTATGATCCCTTCCCTCATTTTCTCTCAATTCCACTGCGTACCTTTCCCTTATTTCTTCTCACTTACACTTCTCCTCCCTCATTTCACGCACAGCCCCTCCTATAATTTCCTGTCACTTATGCTTCTTTCAGTCCCTGCATTTCCCCGCAATTTCCCTACTTCACCTACCCCCTCCCATAATATTGCCTCACTTTCAGTACTTTCCATCCCTGAATTTCCATGCCCTTCCCCTCCCGTTATTTCTTATCACTTCTCCTACACTCCCTCCCCTCATTTCCCATGAGTTCTTCTGCTTTTCCTCCATTTATTTCCCCTCATTTCCCCTAATTCTTCTTCTATCATATCCTCTCACTTTCTCTACCAAACCTCCTCTCGTTTCGCTTCACTTATCCTACTTTCCTTGCTTTATTTTCCATAATTTCTCCTGATTTCCTTCCTCCTTGAATTCTACTTCATTCCTGCCCTAAATTTCCCCTTACTTCTTTTACGCGCCTTCCCCTCATTTCTTATCACTTTCCGTACCTCCCATTCCCTCATTTTCTTTCACTTCCTGTACGTTCCTTTCCCTTATTTCTTCCACTTTCACTACTCCTCCCTCATTTCCGTACATCCCCTTCTATAATTTTCCCTCACTTCAACTACTTTTAATCCCTGCATTTCCCCGTAATTCCTCTACTTCCCATCCCCCTCCCTTATTTTCTTCTACTTCCACTACTTTCTATCCCTGAATTTCTCCGCACTTTCCATACTTTCCCTCCCATTATTTCTTATCACTTCTCCTATACTCCCACCCCTCATTTCCCATAAGTTCTTCTGCTTTCCCTCCCTCATACCCTCATTACCCCTGCGTCTTCTTCTATTATTTCCCCTCACTCTCTCTGCTGTCCCTCCCCTCGTTTCCCCTTACTTGTCCTACTTTCTTTCCCCCAATTCCCATAAGTTTCTCTGTTTTCTCTTCTGCTTAACTTCTTCTACTTTTTCTACCCCAAATTTCCTCTCACTTTTCTTACGCCCCCTCTCCTCATTTCCCCCCACTTTCTCTACGTCCTATTCCCTTATTTCCTCTCACTTTCCCTGCGTCCTTTTTCCTTATTTCTTCTCACTTTCACTAATCCTCCCTCATTTCACTTACTGTTCCTCCTACAATTTTTCCTCGCTTCCATTAGTTTCAATCCATTTATTTCTCTGCAATTTATCTAGTTTCCCTACCCCTTCCCTTATTTTCCTTCACTTTCCCTACCTGCCGTCCCTGAATTTCCGCGCCCTTCCCATACTTGCCCTCCCCACATTTCATATCACTTCTCCTATTCTCCCACCCCTCATTTCCCATGAGTTCTTCTGCTTTTCCTCCCTCAATTTCTTCTCAATACTTTTGCTTCTTGTTCTATCATTTCCCCTCACTTTCTCTACCAGCCCTCCTCTCGTTTCCTCTCACTTATCCTACTTTCCTTCCCTCATTTTCCATGATTTAACCTGCTTGCCCTCTTCCTTAACTTCCACTAGTTTTCTTCTCCAAATTTCCTCTTACTTTTTTACGCCCCCTCCCCTCATTTCCTCTCACTTTCCCTAGGTCCCATTCCCTCACTTCCTCTCACTTCCCCTGCGAACCTTTTCCTTATTTCTTCTCACTTTCACTACTCCTCCCTCATTTCACGTACTTCTCCTCCAATAATTATTCCTCACTTCCACTACTTCCAATCCATTCATTCCCCTGCAATTCTTCTAGTTTCCCTACCCCCTCCTTTATTTTCCTTCACTTTCACTACTTTCCGTCCCTGAATTTCCGCGCACTTCCCTACTTCCCTTCCTCAAATTTCTTATCACTTCTCCTACTCTCCCACCCCTTATTGCCCATAGTTCTTCTGCTTTCCCTCCCTCATATTCCCCTCATTACCCCTGCTTCTTCTTCTATCATTTCCCCTCACTCTCTCTCAACCAGCCCTCCTCTGGTTTCCCCTCACTTATCCTACTTTCTTTCCCTCATTTCCCATAATTTCCCCTGCTTTCCCTCCTCCTTAACTTCTACTAAATTTCTTCCCCAAATTTCCCTTTTCTTCTTTTACGCCCCTTCCCATTATTTTCGGTCACTTCCTGTGCGTCCCTTTCCCTTATTTCTTCCACTTTCACTACTCCACGCTCTTTTCACGTACTTCCCCTACCATAATTTTTCCTCACTTCCACTACTTCCGATCCCTGTACATCCCCACAATTCATCTACTTCCCATCCGCCTTCCCTTATTATCCTTGACTACCACTATTTTCTTTGCCTGAATTTCCCCGCGATTCCCCTACCCCCTTCCTCATTTCTCCTCACTTCCACTCCTGTCGATCCCTGAATTTCCCCGCACTTTCCCTACTTTATCTCTCCTCATTACTTTTTCTGACCCTACGTTGCTTTACCTCATTTCATTTCACTTACTCCAATTTCCCCTGATTTCCCCTACTTCCTCTGTAATAATTTTCTCTCACTTCCACTATTTTCCCCTCATTTTTCATAATTTCCCCTGCTTTTTCTCCCTCTTAATTTCCACTACATTCTTTTTCTAAATTTCCCCTCACTTCTCTTACGTCATCATCCCTCATTTCCTCTCACTTACTTTACGTCCCGTTCCCTCATTTCATTTCACTTCCACTGTGTCCCTTTTCCTTATTTCATCTCTCTTCCACTACTCCTCCCTCATTTCACGTACTTCCCCTCCCGTAATTCTTCCTCACTTCCACTACTTCCAATCCCTGTACTTGCCCCGCAATTCATCTACTTCCCATCCGCCTTCCCTTATTACCCTTTACTACCACTACTTTCTTTCCCTGAATTTCCCCGCAATTCTCCTACACCCTTCCTCATTTCTCCTCACTTCCACGCCTGTCCATCCCTGAATTTCCCCGCACTTCCCCTACTTCATTTCTCGTCATTTCTCTTCCTTACCCTACGTTCTTTCGCCTCATTTTTTTACTCACCTCAATTCCCCTTCATTTCCCCTACTTCCTCTGTAATAATTTTTCCTCACTTCGACTACTTTTCCCTTATTTCCCATAATTTTCCCTGCCTTTCCTCCCCCTTAATTTACACTACTTTCTTTTTCTAAATATCCCCTCCCTTCTCTTACGTCATCACTCCTCATTTCTTCTTACTTACCCTACGTACCATTCCATCATTTCATTTCACTTCCCTGCATCCCTTTCCCTCATTTCTTTTCAATTCCACTACTCCTCTCTTATTTCTCAAACTTTCCCTCCCATAGTTTCCCCTTACTTCCAGTACCTTCAATCCTTGCATTTCCCCGCGATTCCCCTACTTTCTCTAACTTCTACCTCATTTTTCCTCACTTCCCCTACCAGCCCTTCTCTCTTTTCCCCTAACTTCCCCTTCCCTCATTTTTTATGTCTTCTACTATATACCCACCCCTCATTTCCCATAATTTCTTTTGATTTTCAACTTTCATTTCCTTCATTTCCCCTAATTATCTCCTATAATTTTCCTTCGCTTCCCTTACCAGCCCACCTTTCATTTTCCCTCACTTATCCTACTTTCCTTACCTGATTTCACCTCATTTCCCCTACTTCCTCTTCCCCTTTGTTTCCACTACTTTCTTACCCTAAATTTTCCATCACTTCTCTTACGACGCCACCCTCATCCCTATGTCCCATTTCTTCATTTCATCTTACTTCCCACGCGTCCCTTTTCCTTATTTCTTCTCAGTTCTACTATTCCTCCCTCATTTCTCGAACTTTCCCTCCCATAATTTCCCCTCACTTCCATTACTTCCAATCCCTGCATTTCCCGCAATTTCCCTCCTTCCCCTAACCCCTTTCTCATTTCTCCTCACTTCCGTTCCTGTCAATCCCTGAATTAAGCCGCACTTCCCCTACTTCATATCTCCTCATTTCCTCCCCTTACCCTGCGTTCCGTTACCTTATTTCTTTAAACTTACTCCAATTTCCCCTAATTTCCACCACTTCCTCTGTAATAATTTCCCCTAACTTCCACTACTTTCCATCTCTAAATTTCCTTGTACTTCCCTCACTAACCTCGCATTTCGCCGGGTTTCCCTTTGATAATATTCTCGTTTTCCCCTTTCATCATTTTCCCTTCCTTCATATACTTTCCCTCCCCTTATATCCCCTACTCTCCGGCCCCATGCCTCATTTCACTTCACTTCCACTACTTTCTATCCGTGAATTTACCCGCATTTCCCCCACTGTTCCTCTCCTTATTTGCCCCAGTTTCCCTACGTTCTACTCCCTCATTTCTTTTTACTTTCTCTACTTTCCTCTTACTTCTACTTCTTCGCGCATAATTTTCTCCCGCTCCCACTTCTTCATATCCCTGAATTTCCACGCACTTCCCCGGCTAACCCCACATTCCCTTACATTTTCTCCCATTATTACCCTTTTTCCCTTTCATCATTTTTACTTACTTCGTATACTTTCCCTCCCCTCATTTCCTTTATTTCCCCTACTTCCCGGCACCCTCGTTCATTTCTCCTCACTTTCACTACTTTCCATTCCTGAATTTCCCCGCACTTCCTCTACTTCCCCACTCCTCTTTTCCTCTCCTTACCCTATGTTCCGTTACCTCATTTCATTTCACTCACTCAACTTTCCCTTAATTTCCCCTACTTCTCTGTAATAATTTTCCCTCACTTCCACTACTTTCCATCCCTGAATTGCCCCACACTTCCCCTACTTCATCTCTTCTCATTTCCTCTTCTCACCTTACGTTCCATTACCTCATTTCTTTAAACTTACTCCAATTTCTCCAAATTTCCCCTACCTAATCTATTATAATTTTCCCTCACTTTCACTACTTTTTATCCCTGAATTTCCTCGTACTTCCTCTACTGCCTTCGCATTTTCCCTACTTTCCCTTCGTTTATATTCCCTGTTTCCGCTTCTATCATTTTACCTTACTTCATATACTTCCCCTCTCCTTATTTCCCTTAGTTTCCGGCCCCTCCCTCATTTCCCTTCATTTCCACTTCTTTCTATCCCTGAATTTACCCGTGTTTTCCATACTTCTCCTCTCCTCATTTGCCCCAGTTTTTCTACGTTCTTCTCCCTCATTTCTTTTCACTTCCTCTACTTTCCCCTTATTTCTCCCACTTCTCCTGTGATAATTTTCTCCAGTTTCCACTTCTTCCCATCCCTGAATTTCCTCGCACTTTCCCGGTTAACCCCGCATTTCCCCTACATTTTCTCCCATCATTACCCTTTTTCCATTTCATCATTTTTACTTACTTCATATACTTTGCCTCCCCTCATTTTCTTTATTTCCCTCACTTTCCGGCCCCCTCCTTCATTTATCCTCACTTTCACTACTTTCCATTCCCGAATTGCCCCGCACTTCCTGTACTTCCCCTCTCCTCATTTCCTCCCCTTACTCTACGTTCCGTTACCTCATTTCTTTTCACTCACTCCAATTTCCCCTAATTTCTCCTACTTCCTCTGTAATAATTTTTCCTCACTTTCACTACTTTTTATCCCTGAATTCCCTCGTACTTCCTCTACTGCCTTCGCATTTTCCCTACTTTCCCTTCTTTTATATTCCCTGTTTCCGCTTCTATCATTTTACCTTACTTCATATACTTCCCCTACCCTTATTTCCCTTAGTTTCCGGCCCCCTCCCTCATTTTCCTTCATTTCCGCTACTTTCTATCCCTGAATTTACCCGTATTTTCCCTACTTCCCCTCTCCTCATTTACCCGAGTTTTCCTACGTTCTTCTCCCTCATTTATTTTCCCTTCCTCTATATTCCCCTTATTTTTCCCACTTCTCCCTCGATAATTTTCCACTTCTCCACTTCTCCCCTTCACTGAATTTCCTTGCACTTTCCCGGTTAACCCCGCATTTCCCCTACTTTCCCTCCCATTATTTCACTTTTTCCCTTTCATCATTTTTCCTTACTTCATATACTTTCCCTCCCCTCATTTCCTTTATTTTCCCTACTTCCCGGCCCCGTCCATCATTTTTCCTCACTTCCACTACTTTCCATCCCTGAATTGCCCCGAACTTCCCCTACTTCATCTCTCCTCATTTCCTCCCCTTAACCTACGTTCCGTTGCCTCATTTCTTTACACTTACTCCAATTTCCCCTTATTTCCCTTACTTCCTTTGTGATAATTTTCCCTTACTTCCACTACTTTCCACCTCTGAATTTCCTCGTACTTCCCGAACTACCCTCGAATTTCCCCTATTTTCCCTTCGCTCATATTCCCTGTCTCCCCTTTTGTCATTTTCCCTTACTGCGTATACTTTCCCTCCCCTTATTTCCCCTACTTTTCGGCCCCCTATCTAATTTCCGTTCACTTCCACTACTTTCCATCCCTGAATTTACACGCATTTTCCCTACTTCCTTTCTCCTCACTTGCCCCAGTTTCCCTATATTCTTCTCCCTCATTTCTTTTCACCTCCTCTACTTTCCCCTAATTTTTCCTCCTCCTCCCATAATTTTCTCTCGCTTCCACTTCTTCCCATCCCTGAATTTCCTTGCACTTATTCCACTAACCTCGCATTTCCCCTACTTTCCATCCCTGAATTGCCCCGCACTTTCCCTACTTCCCCTCTCCTCTTTTCACACACTTTCCCTACGTTCCCTTCCCGCATTTCTTTTCACTTTCTCTACTTTACCCTTATTTCCCCTGACTTACCCTAATTCCCTTCCCCTGATTTCCTATAATTTACCCTGCTTTCCTTTTCCCCTCAATTCCACTACTCTCACGTTTATTATCCCAAATTTCTCCTACTTCCCCTCCCATAATTTCCTCTCACTTCCCCTACTTCCCATCATTTTCGCTACTTCCCCTCCCATTGTGACAAAAAATAAAAAGGTGTCATTTTTGCGCAAATAGACTTTCTATGTTTTCAAAAAAAGATTTAATTGTTTTTTTTTATTTAATTATAATCAAATTTGAGTTTATCTTTGAATTGAATAATTTTAAAAAAAGCAAAAAATGTGTGGTTCTTAGTTTGAAAAAATATGCGATGTGTTTACGAATGCCGAGAAACAAGAAATGCGAACGAGAACTAGAGGAATGGATGCTTCACGTTCATGAGAAATTTCATGAACTTACATGCAAATCGCCTTTACCCTTAGTACCTACGTGGAATTTATCGGGAAATTCCAGAGAAGCTTTTTTCCCCTTCATACGACATTTGTAGCGAGCTTTATTACTCATAGCTTATCGTTTATCGTCTCAATCAAATTTCCCCGACTTTTATTTCATTTCTTTATTTACCAATAAATTGAAAAAAATAGTTATTCACAAACTTTTTACTTCTGATAAATAAAATATATTAATATTTGTTTACTTGGATTAATTATTATTAGAGAATGGGTAAAAAGTTAAACATTTCAGAAGAAACCGCAACTATATTGCATTAAAGAAGAAAAAGATAGTTATAAACAATAATAATTTGTTTAAAGAATTATTTTTGTTAAATTGAATTAATTATTATTTCACCCTGTGTAAAAAGTAGACAAATAGTTGTAAATTTCAGAAGAGAACTCCAAGTTTCTAGCATTATTCAAAATAATTTCATTAATAATAATAATAAATTGTTTAAACAAATAATTTTTTCAACTTTAGTTGATTATTTAACTCACTCCCAGTAAAAAGTGAACAAGAATTTGAAAATTTCAGAAAAAACTGCAACTATATTGAATTAGGAAAGAAGAAGATAGTTATGAACAATAATAATTTGTTTAAACAATTATTTTTGTTAAATTGAATTAATTGTTAATTCATCCTAGATGTGAAATGTAGACAAATAATGTAAATCTCAGAAAAGAACCTCAACTTTCTAGCATTATTCAAATTGAATTCTATTATTATTAATAATAAATGATTTAAACAAATAATTTTGTTACCTTTAGTTAATTAATTACCTCACTCTCAATAAAAAGTGAACGAAAGGTTAAAAATTTCAGAAAAAACAGCAAACTGTATTGCCTTAAGAAAGAAGATAGTTACAAACAATAATAAATTGTTTAAAGAATTATTTTGGTTAAATTGAATTAATTATTAATTCATTCTATGCAAAAAGTAGACAAATAGTCGTAAATTTCTGAAAAGAACCCCAAATTCCTAGCATTATTCAAAATAATTTTATTATTAATAATTATAAATTGTTTAAACAAATAATTTTGTTAACTTGTGGTAATTATTCAACTCACTCCCAGTAAAAAGTGAACAAAAACTTGAAAATTTCAGAAAAAACTTCCATTTCTAGCATTATTCTGAGAGAATATTATTAATAATGATACTAAATCTTTTAAACAATTATGTTTGTTAACATTGATGAACTTTTACCTCTCTAATTGAAACCTAGAGAAAAAGTGCAATTTTTTTTTTAAAACCGCGACTTTCTCTCTCTATTCTAAGAGAAAATTGATAAAAACAGTAATAAACTGTTTAAACAATTTATGTTAACATCTAATTATCAGTATAAAGTGATATTTTATGTATTTTTAAATTAAACTTATTAAACTTTTTTTTTCATAGAAAGGTAATTTTTTAAATTGTAGATCAAGTGGTCCTCCCTGAGTGATAAATTCCAGTTTTTGACAATAGAAATAAAAAAAAATACAAAATTAAATAAAAACAATTAAAAAATGTTAGTAAAAAATTTCCAACTTTCAAGATAAAATTTTTGTTCAAAAATAAAAAAAAATAATAAATAAAATAAAAGAGACCTTGTAGATAAAAAAAACACGAATCCTAATATTAATTTTCTATTCAAAAAAGCCCGAGTGCTTTAACTTTTAATTAGTTTCTTCATTAAGACCTTCATGTTAAGGGACTAATTAAAACTAAAATAGTGAAGCAGTCGTAAAATGACTATACAGAACAACAAACGGCGTCCAGTTTTACTAATCCGAGAAACAACCAACCTTGTTAACTATCCACTGACTAAGCTCTAGTTTGTAACATCCGGTTTAATGCGATTATGTCCACGACGAGAATTGCCACTTGAACCTTCCGAGGAGCTGTAATAACGTTGACCAACAATCTGGTTCCCAACATTCTCTTATAATTAGCAGCATGCGACAAACTTCTCTAATTTTCTATTTTTAAACACAAAAGTTATCTTTAATTAATTTTTTTTTCTAAAAAAAGGATCTTCTTTAACTCCGCTGGGATTCGAACCACAGAACTTCTGATTTCCGGTCAGGTGCTTTTCCCATTAAGCTACTAAAGAGATCGAAAGAAGAAACTTTATTTCGCAAAATATACGCATTATTATGCTAGATGGTACAATCGAATTTTTGAAGGAATCTGTATTATCATTAGAGGATAACAGAAAATGTGTAACGTCTTATTCAGTCTAGATGGAGTTTTGAATTAAAAATCATTTTTTAATTAATTTTTTTCTGAAAAAAAGATCTCCTTTCACTCCGATGGGATTCGAACCACAGAACTTCTGATCTCCGGTCAGGTGCTTTTCCCATTAAGCTACTAGAGAGATCGAGAGAAGA
>JAABKJ010005213.1:0-23334 GCA_011634705.1 Andricus grossulariae
ATATATATATATATATATATATATATATATATCGTGAACCGAGTCCCAGTAATCGTGACGCCAATTTTCTTGTTCTTTATTTAATTTTATATCATTTCAATTCCATTAAATACTATAAAATGATAAAAATAAATGGGTTTTATCATTAAGTGTCACTTTTAACATAATTTTTAACAATATATTCAAATTATAATCAAATTTCACGATGATCGGGATCGTCACGATTAAAAAATGGGGTTGTTGCATATTTTCAAATATATTTTTTCCTGGTGACATTAAAAGAGCACTAAAAACTTAAATCTTTTGCGAGAAGATAAGGCATTCTGATTGGACCAACGTCAGAACTAAACATCAGTCTAATTATTGCAGTTGATGGCTTCTATGTTTGTTCGAATATTTTAATTTTATCATTCTATTATTAATTATAATTATCAAATTATTGGGGTAGTTGCATAAATTTTAGATAATATATTTTTTAAGTACTGAATAACAATATAAACTATTGTAAATTCATTGCAGAGAAAAAAATATTTAAAAAAGGTATGGAATACCTTATTCAAACAACTTTTGGAACTTGGCACATAACACTTCCGGTTTCACAGCCAATCAGTAATGCCTCATTTTCCTGCAAAAAAATCAAAAAGTATACTTTTTAAACAAACAAAATTTATCTTATTTGAACAAATTTTCCGTAAGTAATGAAATTGAGTTTTCAATGATATTCGAATTTGAAAAGGAAAATGAATATTTAAAAATATCCAACTAACAATTTTTACTTTTCTAAAAATAAAATTTGAAATTAATATAATTGTTCCCTGAAAAAAAAAGTGTCTATGAATTCAAGAATCAAAGTAATATTACTGATGATGCCATTTTTAAATAAAAAACATTACTTTAGATGAAAAATTTTTAACACTTAAACAAATTTATTTCAACAATGTTTTTTGCAATTAAATTTTTTATTTTTACTTCTTACCAATTCTTGAGTTAAAATAAATGTCTTCTTTTTTTTAGAGGAAATACTCTTAACATGGCTGTTTTCCAATTTTAAAGTAAATTTCTCTATGGCTAAAATAGTTAAAACAATTTTTGAGGCATTTTTAAACAAATAACTTTATTTGAAGATTATTGACTTATATTTTCAAAACTGGATGCAAGGAATGTTTTTCCTGATACCCAATTTTTGGCACGACAACAAACTTCAGAAAAAAATTTAAATATCAATTATATTTTTACTGTAATTCCGAGATTAAATGGTAAAATTTTTGAAAGAATACTATACAGTCCCTTATATTATTAGTTGCCTTTTTCTATTTTAATCCGATTTAATTTTATGTAACCCCATGTAAAATTATGTAATCCTTTATGGAAAGTTTACAAACAGTGATTAATTAGAATATGAATAATTAGAATATGTAAATATAAAAAAAAAATTTAATTTCAAATTAAATTATTTTTTAATTGGAAGCTTTCACATACATTTTTTTTAAATACTTCAGGGTGACTGCAAAACTTCGTTTTTAAAATTCCTTGACTTTTCCCTAATTCTTCCTTTTAATAAAGTAAGTAAAATTTGATATGAATTTAGAGGAATTTAAGGAAAATCATAAGATTTCGATCAAATCCATAAAATTTGAAGATACATACAAAAATCATTAAAAAAGAACCGAGTGAATTGAAAACAATTCAAAATATTAAAAAAAAGTGAATTCAGTGAGCTTGAAGTGAGTTTAGAAAAATGCACGGGAATTCAAAAGAATTTGATTGAAATGCCTAAGAATTCGAGGCGAGTTTAAAAGACTTTAGGATGAATTAAACAAAAACTAAACAAATTTAAATCCTTTGAATTGAGTGAATTTAGAAGAATTCAAGTAAATTAAAAAAAAATTAGGAGAATTTCGAAGAATTAAAAGAATTTAGGATAAATTAAGGTAATTTCCAAATGAATTACAAAAAATATTTGAAAATCTCTTCAAATCTTTGAAACCTTACGAAATCCCTCACTTCTTGTGAATAAATTCTTGGGAATCAATTGAAATATCATAAAATCCCTTGAAATTCTATGAACTCTGATATTTCCTGAAATCCTGGATAATTTAATTAACTACCTTAAGAGCTTTTAAAATTCGTTAAAGTAATTGAAATCATCGAAGATCTGATAAAATCACCTGGAATCTTTTAAAATGTCATAAAACCTTATAGGTA
Organism: Andricus grossulariae; assembly: GCA_011634705.1. Lineage (NCBI taxonomy): Eukaryota > Metazoa > Arthropoda > Insecta > Hymenoptera > Cynipidae > Andricus > Andricus grossulariae. Next base: position 2,206 of record JAABKJ010005213.1, read on the forward strand.
ATGTAAAATCTTTCCATATATTTTAAAATACTTTACAACCACATATACATTTTTTTAAAAGTCTTAAAATCCTTGGAAATCCCTTGAAATTTTTGTAATTTCTTGAAAATACTTTGAAACCTTTTAAAATACAATAAAATAACCCTTTGATATCCTATTACATTACTGAAATCAATTGAAAATATTTTGGAATCTTTTACAGAGAACTCGAAAATATTTCAAATCCTTTACAATCTTTTGAAATCCCTTGTATTTTTTTAAGGCTCGTGAAAATTCCATGGGATTTTTAAAAATACCTAACATTTTTAAAATCCTTTGAAATCTCCTTAAATTATTCAAATCTTTGAAATTCTTTAAAATCTTTGGAAATACCTTGAAATATTTGAAAATCTTTGGAATCCTACAAAATTCCTTAATTCTTATGAATAAATTGTTTGAAATCCATTAAAATATTACAAAATCCTACAAAATTACATGAAATTTAGTGATATTTCCAGAAATCCTTAAAAAATTGATTAAAATCCCTTAAAACTTGTAAAGCTCTTGAAAGTTCCTTATGAACATTTTAAAATTCCATGAAAATTCGTTTAATCCCTTAAAATATTTCAAATTCTTGAAAATTTTTAATCTTTTTGAAATAGCATTGGAATCTTTTAAAATACTCTAAAACATTTCAAATCCCTTGAAACTTTTTAAAGCTCTTGAAAATTATTTGAGTTTTAAAAATACCATAAAATCTTTGAAATCCTTTGGAATCTCTTCAAGTGGCTAAAATCTTAAAACTTCCAAGAATTCTTTGAGATACTCTAAAATATTTCAAATATTCTGAAATCCCTTAAAACTTGTAAAGCTCTTGAAAATTCCTTGGAACTTTTAAAAATACTTAAACATTTTCCAAATCCATTGCAATTACTTCAAATTATTGAAATCTATACAAAATGTCTTGGAATCTATTAAATAACCTTAAAATATTTCAAAAGAATTCAGGAAAATTCAGAAATAGACATAGACCTGAATTCAATAGTGGTTAATTCATTGAAAGAAAAAAGTGACTGCGTGGCAGCTCTGATTATCGAATTCGCTGAATATTGCTGTTTTCTTCTCAAAATGTCTGGATTTTCTCTGACGAACAATATTTCTTGATTTCCAGGGTTTTCCTGTCCTCGGCCACCCTGTGTTTCTAATTTTTTTTTTTCTATTAAACTTTGGTGATGAAAATTCAAAATCAAGCTGTATTTCAATTTTGATAGAGCATTAATATTCAATCTTATTTTGCACATGATAAAGCAAATTATCTAATGTTTATTACAAAGGATTTCAAATGTTTTTTTTTTCAAGATATGCTTCCAAGAAGGATTTATTTCATTTCATAAACAAGAGAATTTTACAAAACGTACAAACGACTATATTACAGTTTAAATATTATGTCTATTATATATTTATATTTAATAAAAAGATAAAAATAAACTCTTATGAGTTGAATTCAATTTATAACTAGAGGGCGGGAAATACATGCACGTCAAATCCACGATAATGAAAAGTTTATGGTACTATTTTTGTTTATTCATATAATTTACGGATTATTCTTTAAATTATAAAATCAACGCTCAAAAACAAGTTCATCATATAACACAATAAAACCAGGTTTATAACGTAACCTTTCTCTGCAATTTAGTATTTAAACTAGCACAATTTCCCTGGCTTCATAGAAATGTTAAACTGCTACTTAATACGACAATCCTTGTCAATGACTTTTTATCAAAAGACGGAAATTTATTATATTACAAAATACGTTCATTCAATCTCTATGGGTATAGAAAAAGACCCTGGTAAACATGCTGATATAAACGCCCTGTGAATTATAGAAGAATGATCTTAAGTGCAACGAAACTAAAGCATTGCAGTGATGAATGGACCGTGAAAAAGTGACAAGTGATAATAGGTAGGTACTCGTTTTGATCGTAAGAATAAAATACCATTAACATGATTGACGACTCTGTATTCGACTTCTTAATAAAAGTTTCATTCGATCTCGCCATTTAATGCGAAAGCTAATTACAAGATTTAATTAATTATATTACAATGATTCCCTATACTCACAGAACTTGCCACTCCAAGTATTATTATTAATATTATTCTATCGGTAAAAGTTTTACAAACATTTCCCTTCAAAAAGATGACGAACACGAGAAAAATATCCTATACAAGAAGACAACCATTGTATTGCATTACGAGTACAAATTTTGCGACTCACTAAAATTCTGACACCTTTTTAAAGGGGAATTTCCTTCGGGCAACGACTTGTTTTCCTCATTCTTCCCTATATGCTCATGCAATAAAACTCGTCGCTCAAAAATTAAGTCCTACTTAACCAGTGATAAATTAATTAAACTTTGGATATTCCGTTCACGTCCGATCAATTCGATTTCTCGACAAGTTCATTCCCTGGCGAAATAAATATCAATATTTATAATAGAGTAATGCTGAACAGAAATTCGCTACTTTGACGATTGCCAATAATATCGACAATTTGGTATGAAGCAAGTAAATGACTTTCGGAAAAAAGTAAAGAAAGGAAGTTTGGAAAAAATCAACGCACTCCCAACAACATCGATAATACCAAAATATCAAATACGTTCCAAAATTTCGACACTGTTCCTAAAATATCCGACATCCTATTTCTCGTCGATTTTCGTGCTAAGATTAAACATTTTTCTCTAAACTAGCTCAAATGCCTATACGACTTTTGTCCGTTGTTACGTCCTTCATGAACAACAGTGAACACTTGAGTAGAAATCTTTCATAAATACAAAAGACGCTTCTTACAAAATCGCGTAACATTAATTTGCAACGAACACACAGAGGTTTGGTAGTATCTTGTACCGATCTTCGTTCAGTCCCCCGCGCGTACGCCACATTCAACATTCAATCGACCCAAATCACGGAGGCGATGCGAATTGCAATCAGCCCCATCCCTAAAACAAATGTCACAAATTTGTTCGTCTATTTACAAAATAAAAAGGAGGATCCAAAAGGTCAGATTTGAATAGAGTTCGAAAATTCTAAATTGCTCTCTCTTCAAGAACCCTAGACTTGAAAGCGTTTGAATTTAAAAGCGTTTAACTTGGAACCGTTCAGACCTAGAATCGTTGAAACTCGAATTTTCGTTTAAACGCTTTGAAATTGCCGAATAAAATACAAAAGTGCTTTTAAAAGCTTTATCGAACTTTGCAACGCTTAAATCTATAAATCGACTTCTTGGATCTACATTAATTGTCAATTCGCATCTCCACTAATTCTGTCTTTTACAACCGACACTGAGATTAATATTACAGCGTTACTATACGTTACATTCACAAATTGATTTGGGAGCCGCTCAGTGATGCTAATCTCAAATTTACTATTTAAAAAGTACAGCCTTCGATTACTGACCAATTTGTCGGTTTTATTTTTTAAATGAAAGAGTATTCAATTTAACATTTAACACTTCTCTTTATTATACCAAATTTAAATGAAAAAATATAGAATTTTCATCATTTTTCGTGAAACAACATTTTTTCTGACTGATATGTAGCTAAGTAGCTTATAACACTTACAAAATTACAAAATATTAATAACACTTACCGTTTAGCATCGTTAAAAATAATTTAGGTAAACAAATGAAAAATTCTCATTCATTTTTGGCTAATCTAATATCTACCTAAATAGCTTCTCAGAGTTACTAAAATCCAGATTTTTCTGAATTCTAATAATTTTGGTAAGCTATTTGGATACATATAAGATGGAAAAGAATTTTTTTCCGAGAAAAAAGGATGCAACTTTTCTATTTGTTAACTTATCTTGTTTATAACAAAACTAAATTTTAAGGTTTAACAATTTTCTGGAGATGATTATGTCTGAGAAGCTACTTCTATACATATTAGACGACAATGAAAAAAGGATGACAACTGTATATTTGTTTATTTAAATTATTTATAAAAGAGTTTAATTTTAGGCGATGACAATGTTTTTCCATTTAGTAAGTCGGATAAGCTACAGTACCGACCGAAATTATCTACACGCCTATTTTTTGAGCTGTACCTACAAAGTGCCTTAATTTTTATAATAACATAAAAAAAAATCCTCATAATACCGCAAAAGGTAATCAAATTCTGTGTCTAATAAGCCTAAGTTGAAGGTAAAATGTAAATATTATAAAGACATTGCAAGAAAACGTCAAATTTCGATGTTTTCGAAAAACTGGAATAACTCTGGAAATAATTATCATTTTTTAAAAACCTTGTGCTCATTTAAAAGGTAAGCTCCACAGTACTTTGCTAAATTATTGACATATTTTGTAGAATTTTCTCCCTAGATGTTGCGTTAGGGTCGAACTTGTTGCAAAAAGTCGCAAAATTTCAAATAATCATACTCACATGATTTAAAAAAATTCAAAACACTAACATTTTTATAAATATTACTAAAATTTATTTAAATATGATAAATAATGATTTGTAAAAAATGTTAGTAAGTATTTACAGATTTTGGAAATTTTGCGACTTTTTGGCACCAAGTTTAGCCCTAGGGCAGAATCTAGGGGAAAAAATTCTAAAATTATCTTAACAATTTAGCAAAATACTATGGAGACTTAGCTTTAAAATGATGCGCAATTTTACGTTTGTGCAATATCTTTTTATCAAATTTAGATTTTACCATTCAACTTTGACTCATTAGACACAGAAATTTATTATCTTTCGCGATATCACAAGGAAAAAATATCACGTTTTTATTATAAAAAACAAGGCTTTAATGCTCTTTGATTCTAAAAAAAAAAACGTTCAAATTTGTTAGAAATTGAAAGATGTTTGAATAATAAATTCCAGATTTGGACCACTGTGAGCCGTGGTGTTCTCTTGGGGAAGAAAAAAGAAAATTACTAAAAGTACACCTAAGAATACTCGTTAGCGGTTAGACTTGAACACATGAAGTTAGTCTCAAAACGAATTTAATTTGGAATTTGATTTCCACCTACAATCTTAACTTCCAAATTTAATTTTGTTGTTCATTCAATCCGTATCGACTGATCCGTTAAACTAAACCTAAGACCTAAGTTTAATCAGTACGACTTATGGGTTCTACCTCTCATTTACAACAAAAATATGCAGCTTTTCATTATGGTCTTCATCTATCAGTGCTCTCAATGATTCTATGTAGTATTGTGGATGAATGTGAGTTTTGTTTGCATATAAAATTCAAGAAATTTGAACTATATGGTGCACTTCAAGATACAGTCCCGTCTTAATTTTAAGGCCGTGCTTAAATCGAAGAACACTATCAATAATATTATACAAGTATACAAGAGGGTAGATTTAAGCACGGCGTTAATTAAGTTTTAATTGAAAGAAAGAAAACTGCTACTTGAATAGGGTTCGAAAATGTAGTTTTATCAATTGCGTTCAATATTGTAAAAAAAATTGCAATACCTATTCTGGATATTGAGTCCGTTGTCATCTTATTCCCAGATTAAGAGATGTCATTTTACGAAATATTAAGATCATGAAGATTCTTCAAAATTTTGTATTTAGTCGCAGGAAATTTAACTTTTTATGTATGTACAATTTCACTAGCTATAGTTTGGGTTATTTTATTGTCAATGGTAATTAATATATTAATATATTTCAAGTGTAGAAAATAATATATACGCAAAGAAGTCAAGATTGAAAATTGTGTCTTTCTTTCTCAATAACTTTGAGTCTTTCCTACAAAAAAAAGTTGATAACAGCTGCTTTAAATAAGAATCTAAAAATGTGTAACTTGTAAATTAAAGTTTGATAATGTAAAAAGTTAAAATCTCATCAAATAATCCAGAGTATTACTTAAAAATTAATAATTATAAGTAGCTATAAAAAGATTAATAAAAAAATCATTGTTCCAAACTAACTCAAATAGAAGATACAAAATAGAAACAAACAAAAGTCAGTTACTCTAATAACTAAAAAAAAACTGTTAAGTACCTGCCTCAAAAAAATATTAAATTCAACATCAACAAATGTAAGTTTTCAATAAATATTAAACTTAATATACAATAGTAGATATAAAAAATTCAAACCATGTGGTCCACATGCCTTTTAAATTAAACTTTAAATTATTTTAAAAAGGGGCTACTGAGAAATAAGGTGACAAATGTTTTTAGTTATCGAAGGATTTTCAACCTTCACGTCAAATTATTACGATTTTCGAACCCTATTCTTAAGTTTGACTAATTCTAGTGTTCCCCGAACACTTTACTGTTTCTGTGGTCCATTTATCGGTTACGGTTGTTCATCGGGGGGAGGCCACTGTCCTGACTGATTCCAGTCCCAGTCTTTGCCCTTGGGGCGGAATTTGCTGGTACTTCCAGCGTTATTCCAGTCCCGATGAAAAAACTTCTTCTTGAAATGATGTCTTTCGGGATCTGATTGTCGCTGGTATTTTAGGGGTACTGTGGGTCCGTTCATACTGCCTCCGTTGACAGAATTGGGACCGTGAGGACTGTGAGGTGAAGGAGTTCGTGGAGGTCCGAGAGCTTCATCTGGCGAAGGTACCACAGGCGGTGGTCCTAAAACCACACTATCGGAACCCAACCCACTATCTGGACTTGTATTTACTCCCTCGGTAGATCTCCTCCTCTTGTCCAATTCGGTCGACGCAAAAGCGACGAGACGATCGAACCCTGAGCTGATTCGGTCCTGCCAATCCGCTTCCCCATCTGTAAATTTGGAATTATCAAGAATTCTATTATCTCCTGGAAACGACGATACCATGGACCGTGACTAATGTTTCGGTCGGTTTGAAAATTGATTATGGTGGAACGCTCAGGATGAAATTTAATAACCACTTTCATTTTTCCTGCCTTTGTCGCGGATTCTTGAAAAATTATTTAGAGGTGACAAGTTTTTTTTTCTACAATTGAGCCGTTCTCTAGAAAAACCACCTAAGTCGACTTCGGTTTTCCCACGACATTTTCAAAGAAACTTATCAAAATATGTTTTTGCAAACCAAAAAATACATGTTTTAGATTCTGCAAACATTTTGCAAGCCAGATCACATCCTTTTTGGTTTGTAAAAAGACATTTTGAAAAGTTTCTTCAGCAATTTTGCGCCAAAGCCTAAGTCGACTAAGGTAGTTTTTTTAGAGAACGGCTCAATTAAAAAATGTTCACGATAACAAATGCCAGTTCAAATTGAGCAAGATTCTGTAAAAAAAAATGGATTCTCGCATATTGTATAAAAAATAGTAAATAGTGACCACTCAAATCGCTGACAAAATCCCGGTGATTTAAATGTTAAAATTAAACCCTTCAAAAATGAATTTTTTTATTTGAAGTATTAAAAACTCGAATGCAAATTACGGCATTTAGCTGAATGACAATTTAATTCTAGTAAATGTTTGGCAACTCTACTCAAATTCCGAATTCAAAACAAGAATCTCGTAGAAAAAATGCATCCAAAATGTTTCACAAAACACTTTTTTTAGATTATGAATAAACATTTACAATACATACTCGTTTACCTGAATACAGAGATCATAATCAGACCCCTATTTCTTTTTTTCCCATATTTTCCACTACAATTTTTTGTTTGTTTAGTATTTTATCTCTTTTTCCCCCTTTTTCTTGAAGTTCTGACTAATTTTCTAAGAATTATCAAATATAGAAACCTATGCAATTTAAAAGCTAGCACCTAGATTAATTTTATTGAAGATTACAGTTCAAAAAACGATTCCCAAAACTACAAAAAAAAATACGTGTACATAAAAATCTTGAAATTTAAACAAAAAACATTCCCTAATAAACTATAATTAGATAATACATGAACACTTTAATCTTTTTAGGGATGAATGTTTTAAACAATTATTTCATTAGCCCCAAGCTTCAAAACTACAATGTTTAAATCGTCCGAAGTTTTGTTCGATTTTGTGACATATTTACATTACATTTTATTATTTTACTATTTATTTTACTATTTACATTCAATTTATTGATTTTTGTTTATGCCACTGGTACTTCTAACAGAAAATTTTTTCCCTTTTTGAAAACAAATCCCCATTTGTTCACTAAATCCTGTGTTTTCCCTACAATTCAACTAATCCGAAAATCGAAGACAATAGTTGATAAATTCTACTGGATGGAATAAAAAAGTGTTTGCTGTAACTTTTTTTATTGAGTTTTAGCTATAAATCTCAAATAAGTCATGAAATAGGGTGGATATTTTTGAGATAAATTCCACCTTTACTACTTCTAAACAATTTTTTAAAAATCTGAGAAGTACAGGAAAAAAGTTTCGGATTGAGCGTTTTAACAAATTCAAAAAATTGAGTTTGCTACCAACCCTAAATTATATTTACAACTCAAAAGTCTCTTCTAATTTCGCTTCGTCTTTGAAATCAGCGAAAGTCTCTTCAAGTTCTGTTTCGTTTCCAAGAATAAGAATAAATTACAAAGTGATATAAAAAAAAATTATAATACAAAAAGTGTTAGTATTTCATTGACACAATAGGAATTTTTTGGGGTTGTTTAGTTATTATTTTTGGAAGATGGGGTTCATTTTTTCAGTTTTTAAGCTGCCTTTACTCTCGGAACAATACGAAATGTGAAAAAATTTTGATTTCAAAAATGGAAAATATTAATCTTGTAATTTAATTAACCTCTTTTTTAAATTTTAATTTAAATCTCAGCGATAATTTCAGAATAATATATATAATTTCACTTTCGATAAACTTTGGCTATTTTAAAAAAAAATTTAACTCTGCGACTTTCGGTCCATTTAATTGTAAGTTTCGAAAACAAAAATAAAATTGGAAATACTGATTTTAGTTTTGGATACAAAAACCAAATGGGAAAAAACTTCTGTTTAGCTCCTGAAAAGAAAACGAAATAGATTTGTTTCCTTATCGTTACGATTCCTGGACGATACTCATATTTTCATAAAAATAAGCCATTGTTCTCTTATTATTCGCTTTTGATTTAGAAAGGATTATCATCATTCCTATTTACAATCATTATTATTCTTTAATTAGTCGATAGAGTATTTCTATGTTATGTACGATGTGCAGAAACCATTAATAATTATTGTTGGTCTTTATGTTATTTCAGTAAAGGAGATCAGGAGAGATAAATTTTTCTTCCCATTCGTTCGTTAAAAAGTTTCAACATTAATTTAAAACTTTTTCAATTTTAATATATTCCAGGACTTCCTACTGAATTGCATATTAAAATATTTTTTACAGATTTTAAATAAAACTTTTGAGAGTTTCTAAGAAACAAATTTTTTTCTAAATTAATTATAAAACATACTGGAAGTTTTACAAATACTATCTTTAAATATTTTTGTTGGGATTTACCTCAAATCGATGACACTATAAATTAAATTAGGAATATAGTATTTTCTCAAAAGAATTAATGACTTATTTTGCTTTAAACAACTAAACCATTATCTACGGGAAAATATTTGGTTAACCATGTAGAAAATCATCTAAAAAAAAGAAACATAGAAACAGACACCTAAAATTACAATTTTTTACAAAAACCATATATCTTTATGCATACTATCCAAAAATATAATCATTAAAAACAAATAGAGAGAAAAATCTAAAACACAATTAGATTATTTGTACAGAAACTTCTTACCACCATGCTAACATGCACCACTATCAAACCACCAAAATAAAATAAAACAGAATTACCTTTCTTCTCATCTACCCTATTAAATACTCCGTGGCTAAATTACAATCATAGTCCCAATTAAAAAAAAAATAATTTCTTGTATTGTTTCGATAATGTGGATTGAGTCTGGCTTATTTTCATGGAAATATCGAAACATCTGTGAGGCGTTTTTGTATAAAAGATTGAGCCTATAAATTTTGATGCTGTGTATTTGTGTAAATTGAAAAAAAAAATGGAAAAACTGATTAAAGGTAAATTATTGTGATTGTGACGGAAAAAATTTCGATCAACACCTGCGGGACAACTCACCGAAAACCACGAAACAACCCAAAGGCAGCCAAATTTTCTGATTTCTCCCTCTGTTCTGTGCGTCTCAATCTCTAACAAAAATAGCCTCGAGGGTTGTGAGGGAGATGGAGTGTGTGACAGAGAGCTAACCAACAAACAGCTACAGTGCATCTAATAAATATATTAACAGTAACAAAACAAATATAAATAATGTAAGTTCTATCTCCTCAAGCTAAGATAAAGCCATAGATAAACATAAATCTTGCACTAATGCAACATCAATGGAAACTATGCATAGTAGGAAGGGAATAAAAAAGATTCTAAATAAAATCTGCAACATAATAAAATAAAATTAGAGTGTCTAGCAGACGGATAATTTTTCAGGGTAGCTGTTTTGATCAATGAAAAAAATTCACGGTCATTTTCCGGTTCGCAAAAATATTTCACTATCAATTAAATTAAAAAATTCGTACCCTTAAAGCTACACATTTTTCCATTCAAAGTAATAAAAACTTAACTGCAAATTAAGGCACTCAAAGCGAAACTCTCAAATTATAACCTTTTAAAATTGGAAATTTTTAAATTTTAAATGTTTGTTTTCAAACGCTCAAGTATTTACACGTATAAAATGGAAGCTATTATCATTTTCAATGCTCTAAATTGAAGAATAAATAAATAAATTTGTCAATTTTCAAAATAATATCATTTTAAGAATTTTTAAGCTAGAATCATTAAAAATTGAACAATTAATTTGTTCAATTGGACACTTTTTAAATGAGAAGTTAAATTACTTTAATTGTTAATTGTTCAATTGTTATTTATGCATCAAAATTAGTTTTTCTAAATGAAAAATAATTAAAAAATTTTCCCATGAATATCAAAAAAACTGATTTATTATCTAAATTTTGTTTAAAACTGTTTGAAATAATTTTAAATTATTTTTCAAGATTTTTGCAAAACTCATAAATAGCTTGTAAAATAATTGGAATTTTTCCTCAAATTAAAAAAAGCCTGCAAAATTAAAAATATTGCTTTAAAATATTCCAGATTCTTTTTTGAAAATCTTATAAATTTTTTAAAATCATTTTAAATATTCTCTGAAATTTAAATTTTCAGCATAAAAAATCATTTTCAATTCTCTTACGAATCTTGAGAATTTTGTTTTTCATTTGTTTGAAACCTTTCACAATTCTTAAAAAGCTTACATATTTTTTGTTCTAAATCTGCAAAAATGTACATTTTGTTTTAAATTATTTGAAATCACTTGAAGTTTTAAATTAATTTTGTACCTTTCAAAACTTCTAAATACCTCTCAACTTACTCGATTTTTTTCTAAATTATTAAGCGCTTGATTGTTCAATTCAATTCAATTCAACAATCTCACTTACAAATTAATTTTTGTTAAATAGAACAATTAAAATTGTAATACTCAAAGTTAAAATGAGCTCTTTGTAATTTTCACGATTCAAGGCTTTCTATGTTAAGTTGTTTAGTTTTGAATTTTTGCTTTATTATTACTCTTTTTAAATGAGCAGTCAAACATTGCTAAATATCAAATAATTGTTCTTTCTAGTAATTAAAAAATATCCAATTGAATGGGTTAAACATTGAATAGTTTTGACTGAAACAATATTTGAATAGAATTCGAAATTTAGTAAAAGCGTTTAATTATGAATCTATTAAGTTGAAGTTATTTTAAAATTGAAATTAGTTTATAACGTTTTAATCGGAAGTTCAAAATTGTTTAACTACTAAGACTTTGGAATTGAAATAGTTGAATTTTGAACATTACAATCAGTAAATTCTTTAATTTTGAATGGATTCAGAATTCGAACTTATTTTAAATTGCATATCATCATGTGATATGATTTTGTGATATTTCAAGTAATTGGACAGATGTTCCTTCTAAAAATTTGTAAAATTCCCGGCCAAAAAATAAATTTCACAGTCATTTCTCGATCCAGCAACCACCCTGTTTTTAATTCACTGTCATTTCCTGGTTTCCTTCCGGTCAATTTTTTATTTTCTCGGTCTAGTAATAATAGTTCTTTGAAATTTCCATGTCCTATTTAGCATTTTTATCCTTAGAATTTTAATTCTTTAAAAAAATTCCCTTTTCAAATTCAGAATAAGTTTTTAAATTTTTATTTTAAAATTAAATTTTTCTCTCTTTGATATAAAAGAATATACATTAGGGTGATTGTCAAATTGGCGGCAAACATGAAATCCTGGTAACATAAAAATTAAATGCAAGTCTTACTGTTTTTTATTGTTATTCAATACATACTTATTACCATCCTCTGAAGAGTGTTCTATTTATTTTTTTCAATTTCTATTCCCATTCACTTTCATCGAATATGAAAACACCTCCAATTTCATTACCGTACTGTGTCCCAGCCTGGATAAATAAAAAATTATATTTTCCCCTTATTTTTTAATTCAAGCCAACATTATTACAAAATTTTAAAAGTCTGCCCCTCGATTTTCGCAATTTTTTTCTTCATTACCGTACATAACTGTTTTAAACTAAAGATTATTCTTCAAATTTAATTATAAGCACATAAATATTGAGCATATCGTTTAGCACAAGATACAATCAAATTAGACTGATAATGCGGACTACTTTTTTTGGAATTCGATATTAAAACTGAAATGTGCGTTTTGACAAGGCGTAACGTATTACCGTACGTATGTTAAAATCCGATTGTGGAGGAAGAAAAATGGTAAAACCCATTTCTGAGTCAAGTCCCCTTTTATTATCAGGCGACTTTTTATAATTACAGTGTTCATTTTTTTAAAACAAATGTATTCGCAAGCGCATCGATCTATTTTTGATTAGAATGTTTATTTATTATTTTTTAACCTTTCAAGAAATGTTAAAAATATCTGCATGGAGATTTGAAGCAATCAAGTTTATTGCAAAGTACTGTGTCTTGGAGTCTCGTCTATTGTAGAAGGAGATAGGTACTTATGTATGTAGATTTATTTTTAAGAATTTATTAATTATTTATTGATTTATTTAATTTTCGATCATTTTTTAAACACGCGCTTTTCTTCCACCGACCTTCCAACTTTAAATTTAGTTCCCACATTTTGAGTACAAATTGTATCATTTTTTCTCATCTTCTGAAGTTGCCCCTTTTAGATTTCACATTTTTATAAGTGATACGATCATTTTTTAACACTTCTTATTAAATTGTTAATAATAACGGAATTACCAGTTTAGTCGTTCAAGTTTGCCTTCCGTTTGACAATCACCAATTTACAAATTTCCGATAAATAATAATTTAGGAGTTTAAAAGTACACCGGATTTCAAGATTTCAAAGGCTTTAAAGTTTCAAAATATAACAAACAATTGCAAACAGCATCATTTATATTATCGTCATTAACGACAAAACAGTCTTTTTCATTGTTCGTTTTGTGATTGAACAAACTGAGAGTACTAAAATATCAAAACACTTTTTATATTCATTTTAGTACAGTCGAGTAAAAAATCCGGGTTACTGAATAAATTTCCGGCGATTTTCCGGTTTTCAAGTCAGGTAGACACCCTGTAAATTGGAGATCTGTTAAATAACACGAGAGAATAGATGGTTTTAGAATTCAAAAGAGAAGAAGAGGACAAAGGGTAATCAATAAATAAAGGAAAGTGAGATGCAGTTTTCTAAGAAATGACTAAAAACGCACTTGACTTGCGTGCCTACAGACACATGCAGACACTCGTTTACATACGTTTAGAGTAGCGCGTGTAGATATTTTGTGAAAGGTAGGGCAAAAAACAACTGTAGAGGAAAACTCACCATCGTCGCCAGTCCCATTTCGTTGTCTTTGGCTCATGTGAGGTTCATCGACTAAAGGCGTTGAAGTATTTGAATGTGGTTCCACAAGAGGACTCAAAGGTGCCCCACTGGTGCTGACCGATGAAACAGCTGGTTCCGATTTTACTGTTGTTGACGGTTGTGAATAGGAAGTCGTTGGGATGTTATGGTTGCTACTACTAGGGTAACCAGGGTATGGATGGTACCTAGAACGCACAAAAAAAAACACCAATATATAATTGAGCATTTAGGAACAATTGTCAGAAAAATGTAATCCAGGGTGACCATTATTTTTTCAATTTTCGTCACCCGACTTTCTCCCGGTAAATATTCGTGATTTCTCCCTGTTTAGAAAAAAATATACTCTCTTTGTGAAACCCACAGTTTTTTCACATATATGATCAATTGCGGAGTAGATAAGCACCATCAAACCTTTTTGCAAGAAATCTATTGACTTTGAATCATATATGTATTAAGTAGGATAAGGAAATTTTTTTTTTTAATAAAGTAAAGCACAGAGCTGCGTTTTATTACATACAATCAGTAAATGCACACGCGCAAATCGCGCGTTCATGTCTCTGGATTTTTTATTTCCTAACTAAAATGATTTTCCTATTAAATATTTTAAGAGTTGAATTTTGGAAATTGGATCATTTAAAATTCAAAGGAATTGTAATTGTATTGTTTATAATTATAAGCGTTCAAAATTAATTAACTGAAAATTTAAATTTTTTGAATTTAAATCATTTTAAATTCAAAACGATTACATTTTGACAATTTGAAATTTAAAACTAAATTGAATCTTTGAAAGTCAAAGCTTCTGAAATTATGGAATTTTTAGTTACTTTAAATCACAAAATTATAATTTAACATTAAAGCTGATTAAACAAATTTTTCTAAAATGAATTTAATTATTCTAAAAAAAAAACATTCAAAATCAACAGTAATTTTAAATGGGAAACATTAAAAGTGAAAACATTTCTACATCGGAACATTGAAAATTAAACGAATGCGAACTTCATTAAAAAATTAAAACATTTTAGTTACCAAAAATTATGACATTAAAACTTTTTTATACTCAAAGCCTTTGAAATTTCAATTATTCGAAGTACATTTTAATTGCTTAAAAATAAATCATTTTTAAATTGCTAATTAAACTTTCTAAAAAACAACCAATTAAATTTTAAATGCAAAATGATGAATCAATTTCAGATCATTCATTTTTTATTTTTTTATTTTAAACTCAATTTTTCAATTTCAAATCGTTTGATTTTTAACACCTTCTTTTAGAATTATTATTCATTTTTGAAATTTTCAAATAAAATATTTTCCAATTTGAAATTATTTATTTGTTTAAATCTTCACCTAAAAATCGGATAATTTAAAAATATTTAACTGAAAATTAAAAAGAAGGAATACAAAATAAGATTGCTGTAATATGATTCGGAATTCATCTCGTTTGGTTGAAAGTTCTACTATTTGGTTGAAAATTCGTATCATTTTGGGTTGAAAACAAAATTCGTTAACGGAAAATTTAACTATTCCATTCTTGATTGAAAATTTATCTTTTTAGTTCAAAATTAAACTGTTTGGAAATGTATCTTTTATAGTTGAAAATTCAACTATTTGGTTGAAAATGTATGTATTTCGTTGAAAATTTGTATTTTTTTGGTAAAAAATAATTCTTCTACGTTAAAAATTAATTTCTTTTTGTTTTAAATTCAACTATTTGGTCAAAGATTGAACTTTTGTTTTTAAAAATTGATCTCTTTGGTTGAAAATTTGAATATTTTTCTGAAAATTCGTCTTTTTTTTGGTCGAGAATCAATTTTTTTTAAACTAAAAATGTGACTATTCCAATTTTGGTTAAAAAATCTACTTTTAATTGAAAATTCGTCTTTTTTTGTTGAAAATTAAATTTTCAATCTGAAAATTTAAGAATCCCATTTTTGGTTAAAAACTTATCTAGTTTAGTTCAAAAAATGTATCTTCGTAGGTTGATGATCCATAATAAATTTAATTATTTTATTGACAATTCAACCATTGTTAACTGTATTGTTAAAAGGTCGTCACTTTGGATTGAAAATTCATATTTTACGGTAGAACATTCATCTTTCTTGGTTGAAAATGATCTTTTTTGTTGAAAATTCAATGATCTTCGAAAAAATTCGTCTTTTTTACTTGAAATCTTAGGAATTTAAAGTGTTTCATATTGAATTTAATATGTTATCTACATTAATTATGGGGGCAAAATTATCCCACAATTGGTAACGTGGTTTATGGACAGCCCCTTGTAATGTAAAAAGTGAAAAGTTGAACAACTGTCCACATTTTATTCGAATCTTAAACATGATAAATAAATATGGGTCAATGTACTTAGAGTTTTAGGTTCAATCGTTTAAAATAGACAAGTTGCACGACAGTAACGTTTTCACAGCAGCTGATCTTTTATATTTTATATATTTCTACATTTCAATGTTGTAACCACATTGATACATCTGCGAGTAACTGTTATGGTTCGGAAAAAATGTTGAAGGTAGATTATTATTTTTGGGGAGATATAAAATGCTTTTGAAGGTATAAAAAATTATCGGCCACACTGCAAAATGTTGTATTCAATATTTTGAGCTAGGGAATTAAAATTAAACTAACGTACCTTCGATTGTGTGGAGAATTCTGGTCGTTTTTCATACCGCTATTTTGATTGTTGATTATCCTCGCATGTAGGGAAGCAGCAAGACCTTCTACGGGTAACCCATCTCCATTTGAAGACGATTGATTCGAGTGCATAGAAGAACTAGGATGTGATTGCGTGTGGGGTGGAGTGGGATTATCCGAAAAGTACGATTCATGGTAAGGCTTGATATCAGCTCGTGGAAGTTGCACCGGCGTATACCTGAAAAAAAAGGGTAAAAACTAGATTAAGAAGAGAAAAATAATACATTTAAAACGAAATAATTGATTTGAACCAAAAAAATACAAGGTGGCGACTAAAATCTAGAATTTTTCATTTCAAGTATTCAAAACTGAAGTACAAAATTAAAGTATCTGACTCTTTATCAATTAAAAGCATTTAAAATTGATTGAATTTAAATTTAAACGTTCAATAAGCCACAATTACAAAGTGGAAGCTTTCTAATTGCAATGATTTTCATTTAGGGTAAAAAATTAGGACAATGCCCAAGTTGAAATTACTTAAAATTTTATTTTCTTTCAAACTGAAAGGCACACAAGAATTAACAATTTAAATTTAGATGCTGAGAGAAGCCTGAAAAATTGTGAATTTAAATTTAAAAATCTGCAAACCCGAAAAAATTCAAATTTAATGATAATAAAAATGTAATAATTCTGAAATGCATTAAAAATTATATTTTAAATTTGTACCGTTCCGGAGTGGACATTAAAAAATTAAGAGAACTTTAAACTATTATTTTCAAAGTTTACTTATTTTAAAGGTGTTGAACATTAAATAATTTATAATTCGAAAAATTCAAAATTGAATAATTGAAACTTTCAAAATTAAAAGATGCCAGATTTGCTTCAAAATTCAATAATTGTTAAATTGGGAACGTGATATTAAAACGTTTAAAATAATAATTGTCAAACTGTGCTATACTTGTCAAAATTCAATGATTTTAATTTTAATTGCAAATTTAATATCTTGAAAAAAAATAGTTCAATTTTGAAGAATTTAAGTTGGCAATGATAAATTTTTAAATTTTAAAGGATAACATTTGAAATTATCTGAAATTCTCCCATTTATAAAGCTTCAATTCGAAATTATTTAATTCTAAACTGCAATTTAAAAACATACTTCTAACGTTTCAGCTTAAAAATTATATAATTTGGAAGAATTTTTCATTCTTCAAACGCTTTTAATTTCTGTTGCCAAAGCGTGAAAAATTATATTTTTTATTTTGAAAATGAACAAATTAAAGTTAATGACTTAAGAAATAATATCTCCAAACTAAACTCGTAAGTATTAAACAGTTTTAAATTTGAGGAATTAAAGTAAGTGATTTTAGGATTAAGCACTGCAAAACTGAAAATTTTCAAATTTGAAAATATTACAAATTGAACATTCCAAACTCAAAATCTGAAAGCTTTAATGTTTCATGTATCATTAAACTTTATACAAATTTAAGAAAAATATACTTAATGTAGAATAAAATTAATAGATTCTGTAACATAAAATATAAGACCATTCACTGAAATGATCACAAAAGAATGACCTTTTTAAAAACGGAAAGCAAACAAAATAACTCGAAATAATTAAAATCCAGAAAGCTGCAAACGTGGTTCAATATTACAATTTTTATTTCTTTACAAATGCAACAACTCTGAAGTATTTCTCTTAAATTGGAAAGCTTCCAAACGATTTCTTTTCATCTAAATTCTTTCCGAATCCTAACTTTTTAAAATAAATGATATCTAATATATCATTTTACTAGTATAATCCTTTTTTTAGTAGTTAAGTTCATTTTAGTTTGAATTTTGATCAATTCAAATCTATCCAGAGTTTCTACAAAATTCTAATTTCGAAATTACCTCATATTCCCTGCACAATTTTTCATTTTCCCTGACCGTTATAAATTTTTCTTTCAGGTATAAAAACAACCTTTCACCTAGGAGATGAATAATGTTAATGCAAAAAAGGTTTGTTTATAAATTTATCTGAAAGAGTTTTAGTGACAACATACACATTGAAAAATCTTACGTAACAAAATGTTTACTACGAAAAAAAAGTAAATCTACATATATTACAACTCAGAGGTATTGCACTTTGAACAAAATAGAGTATTTTTAACTAAATAGTTTACTTTTCAACAAAAAAATACATAAAGTTTTATCCATAAAATATCAATTTCAAGTTAAAAAAATTAATTTTGAACCCAAAATAGACAAATTTTCATAAAATAGTTAAAACTTCAACCAAGAAGATTAATTTTATATCAAGAAGATAAATATTCTACCACAAAACAAGGAATAGATAAATTTTCATTGAGATAAATTAATTTCCAGCATTTTTTTTAACAAAATAGTAAAATTAAAAAAAAAAAATTTTTCAATTAAAGTGATGAAGCATTAACAACAAAACAAGAATTTTCAACAAAATAGTTAAATTTACAAACCAAAACAAAAGGTTTTTCAATTAAAATGATGAATCATCAACCATGAAATGACTTTTTAACAAAGTCGATGAAGAGATTAATTTTCAAACCAAAAATGAATTTTCAACAAATGAGTTCCAATTTCAAACCGAATATAAAAAAAATTAATTTATCAACATAAAAATTAATTTTCAACTAAATAGTTGAATTAAAAATATATATTGTTGAATTTTAAACTCAAAAAGACATATTTAAGAAAACAGTTGAATTTTCTACCAATTGGAATTATTTTTTAACAAAATTGTTGAATTTTCAACAAAATAATAAAGTTTCAAACTAAATAATAACTTTTTTAACCAAAAGATGAATTTCCAACCAAAAAATTATAAAATTAAACGCTTGTAAGACTTACTATTAAGACAATTTCTTTTCTATATCTAATTTCTCGGTATCTTACATGGAGAGCGGGGGGACTGAACATTGCAGAAAAACGCATTACGTAATCTGTGGATGACTCCTAAACTTCAACTTCAGTTTATCGAAAATGCCCTGACTTTCAAGAATTTCCTGACCTGTAGCAACCCTGCTATTGTAATTTTATATTGAAATATTAATTTTACGACTCAAAAATTCCCCAATTTATCAACAAATTCCGGATATTTCTAGTTAATTCTAAAAAAAATGCATCGATAAATCCTTTTTTCCCATATGAGTAGACTCCCTTAAAAATGTAAAAACACCTACCTTTGTGGTTGAGTAGTAGGAGTGAATAACACGGAAGACCGAGAGGTTGTCGTGGGTGTTGAAGTCGAACCCGAGGTCGAAGTAGGCGCATAACTAGCCACATGTGCCAAAGTTGCCAATCCGGTATCACCTTCTGCACTCGCAGGTCTGCTAATCGGAGAGTAAACAGCTTCCGGTCTCATCATCACGCTCATATCAACAGCTGCATTGATTATGGTCTGATTGGAAATCTCCAGTGTCCTTTCGATTTCTCCACTAACCAAGTCCCCGATTGTCCTCGTACCCAACAATCCAGCACCTCCAGGACCCATTCGGCTGTCGTGACTTGACTGTCTCGAATCGGCCGTTGACCTCTCCGATGGGGGCATGTGAGTCAAACGCTCCTGCGAAAGGTGACGGCGAAGAGCCAACTTAGCAGGTGAAACCTGAAACGCCATGTCAACAAACTTCAAAAACATTATAAATTGTTAACTATTTTCACCTGAAAAAAATGCGAGATATTTCTTTGAAAGCAGGGCCTAAAATTATTAACATTCTGGACTGCAGACTTTTATCTACTTTCTCGCTCCACTGACGAATTTTCAACAAGAAAGTTCATTTTTCAACCAAAAAGATGAATTATCAACCAAATAATTGAACTTTTAACAAAAAGAATTAATTTTCAACCAAACATTTGCATTTATAACCAAATAGTTTAAATCTCAAGCCAAACAGCCGAATTTTCAATAAAAAAGATGAATTTTTAACCAAAAACTTTCATTTTCGACCCACAAAGATGAATCTTCAAACCATTGGTCGAATTTTCAAACAAAAAAGATTAAACTTCAACCAAAAACACAGTACCACATCCAACAAAATGGTTGAATTTCGCAACCAAAAAGAGGAATTTTCAACCACAAAAGATGACGTTTTAATAAAATAGTTGAATTTTCAACAAAATAATTAGATTTTGAACCAAATAGTAGAATTTTAAATTAAAAATAATGAACTTTCAATTATAAAAGATGAATTTTCAACCCCAAAAGATGACTTTTCTAACAAAAGATGAATTTTCAAACCAAAAGGAGAAATTTTCTATCCAAATAGACGAATTTTCAACATAGAAATTGAATTTTTGACCAAAGCAGATTACTTTTTAACAAAATAGTTCAATTTTCAACAAAATAATTAAATTTCCAACCAAACAGTTGCATCTTGAAGCAAATAGTTGAACTTTTAATATAATAGTTGAATTTTCAACCAAATGGTCGGAATTTTAATAAAAAAAAAAAGATTAAACTTCAAACAAAAACAGTTGCCTTTTCAACCAACTAGTTAAATTTTAAACCAAACATATGAACCTTCAACAATAATCTGATAACATCAGGGTGGCCACTATTTTTTAAATTATTGTCTCCCGGTTTTTTTCCGGTAAATATTCGTGATTTCTCCCGGTTTAGAAAAAATATATACTCGATAAGCATCAGCAAACTTTTTTGCAAGAA
>JAABKJ010005214.1:8908-23333 GCA_011634705.1 Andricus grossulariae
GATTGAAAATTAAGTTTCTTGTTAAAAATTCTTCTACTTAGGTTCAAAAGTCAATTGTTTTGTTGAAAATTCAACCATTTTGTTAGAATCATCTTGTTTGTTCGGAAATTCAACTGTTTTTTTGAAAAGTCATTCTTCTTTTTTGTGTTGATAATTAGTTTTTTCGACTGAAAATGTAAAGATTCCAGCTCTGGTTAAAAATTGATCTTTTTTTTTAGCTGAAAATTTAAATATTTGGTTGAGGTGTTGTAGATTTTCTTGTAGATTCGGAACTCATTTGTCCATTTTTCAGTTAAAAAATATCAAGTAAGTAATAAACAGACTAATTATAAAACTGTTTTTTAACATTGCTACTGATAAAAAAATAATACAGAACTTTTGCTAGAAAACGCAGTCATTTTGTTACATTATTCAGCTCATACTGGTATTCATCTTCTACTGGGTTTCCCGATACTCCTCTATCTGAATGATCTTGAAGATTTTAAAGGAAAATTTTGTTTGGTTATAGTGAAAATTAAGACGTGTTGTAAATTCGATTGTTGATTCGGAATAAATTTTCAATTTTTCAATTAAAAAACTTTTTAAATATTGCTACTCATAAAAACAACTACAGAACTCTTGCTTTAAAAACAGGCCAGTTTGTTCCACTATTCAGCTCATACTGGTATTCATCTCGTACTTGTTTCCTCTACTCCCTTTCTTCGAATGACCTTGAAAATTTAAGAGGACGATTTTGATTGGTGAGGAAGACAATTAAGTGGTGTTATATATTCGGTTCTTGATTCGGAACACATTTGCTTGAAGCTTTTGCTTAAAAATGCAGTCACTTTGTTACATTATTCAGCTCGTACTGGTATTCATCTCGTACTTGTTTCGCCTAGTTCTTTTGGAATATCGTTGCAAATTTGAAAGGACAATTAGAAACCGGTTACTTTGTTCCATCATTCAGCTCATACTGGTATTCAACTCGTTCTGATTTCCGCTACTTTTTTTTAATGACCTTGAAAATTGAGAAAGTGCCTACTTTGATTCATTCTTCAGCTGGTGCTGATCCATCTCGTACTTTTTTCGCCTAGTTCTTTTGGAATGACATTGAAAAGTTATAAGGACGATTTTGATTAGTGAGGGAGACAATGAAGAGGTGTTATAGATTCGGTTCTTGATTCGGAACACATTTTTAAATTCGAAAACAAGCACGTGGTAACAAGACTGATTATCAAACTCTTCTCTAATATTGTTACCGATAAAAAGTACTACAGAACTGTTGCTTAAAAAACCGGTCACTTTATTCCATTATTCAGCTCATACTGTTATTTAACTCATTCTGGTTTCCGCTACTTTTTTTAATGGCCTTGAAAATTGAGAAAGTACCTACTTTGTTTCATTCTTCAGCTGGTGCTGATCTATCTCGTACTTGATTAGCCTAGTTGTTTTTAAATGACATTGAAAATTTGAAAGGACGATTTTGATTGATGAGGGAGACAATGAATAGGTGATATATTCGGTTTTTGATTCGGAACACATTTTTAAATTCGACAGCAAACACGTGGTAAAAAGACTGATTATAAAACTCTTTTATAATCTTGCTACTCATAAAAAGTACTACAGAACTGTTGCTTTAAAAAGCGGTCACTTTGTTCCACTATTCAGCTCATACTGGTATTCATCTCGTACTTGTTTCCTTTACTTAATTTTTTCGAATGACCTTGAAAACGAAAAAAGTGCCTACTTTGTTTCATTATTCAGCTCGTGCTGATCCATCTCGTAATTGTTTCGCCTAGTTCTTCTTGAATGAGCTTGCAAATTTGAAAGAACGATTTTTATTGATGATGGAGACAATGAATAGATGTTATAGATTCGGTTCCTGATTCGGAACACATTTTTCAATTCAAAAACAAACAAGTGGTAAAAAGACTGATTATCAAACTCTTTTATAATATTGCTACTCATAAAAAGTACTACAGAACTGTTGCTTCAAAAAGGGGTCACTTTGTTCCATTATTCAGCTCATACTGGTATTCATCACGTACTTGTTTCCTCTACTCCCTTTTTGCGAATGACCTTGAAAATAAAAAAGTGCCTACTTTGTTTCATTATTCAGCTGGCGCTGATCTATCTCGTACTTGTTACGCCTAGTTCTTTTTGACTGACCCTTAAAATGAAAACAGTGCCTAATTCGTTTCACTATTCAGCTGGTGCTGATCCGTCTTGTACTTTTTTCGCCTAGTTTTTTTGTAATGACCTTGAAAATGAAAGAAGAGCCTACTTCGTTTTATTATTCAGGTGGTGCAGATCTAGCTGATGCTGATCCATCTCATACTTGTTTCGCCAGGTTCTTTTTTAATGACCTTCAAAGTGAAAAAAGTGCCTACTTTGTTTCATTATTCAGCTGGTGCTGATTTATCTCGTACTTCTCACGCCTAGTTCTTTTTGAATGATCTTGAAAATGAAAAAGTGCCTACTTTGTTTCATTATTCAGCTGGTGCTGATCCATCTCGTACTTGTTTGGCCTAGTTTTTTTTTAATGACCTTGAAAATGAAAAGAGTGCCTACTTCGTTTTATTATTCAGGTGGTGCTGATCTAGCTGGTGTTGATCCATCTCGTACTTGTTTCGCCTAGCTCTTTTTTAATGACCTTCAAAGTGAAAAAAGTGCCTACTTTGTTTCATTATTCAGCTGGTGCTTATCTATCTCGTACTTGTCACGCTTAGTTCTTTTTGAATGACCTTGAAAATGAAAAAAGTGCCTACTTTGTTTCATTATTCAGCTGGTGCTAATCCATCTCGTACTTCTTTCACCTAGTTCTTTTTGAATGACCTTGAAAATGAAAAAAGTGCCTACTTCGTTTCATTATTCAGGTGGTGCTGATCTAGCTGGTGCTGATCCATCTCGCACTTATTTCGCCTAGTTATTTTTGAACGACCTTGAAAATGAAAAAAGTGCCTACTTTGTTTCATTATTCAGCTGGTGCTGATCCACCTCATACTTGTCATGCCTAGTTCTTTTTGAATGACTTTGAAAATGAAAAAAGTGCCTACTCTGTTTCATTGTTCAGCTGGCGCTGATCCATCTCGATTTGTTTTGCCTAGTTATTTTTGAACGACCTTGAAAATGAAAAAAGTGCCTACTTTGTTTCATTATTTAGCTGGTGCTGATCCATCTCGTACTTGTTTTGCCTAGTTCTTTTCGAATGACCTTGAAAATGAAAAAAGGGCCTAGTTTGTTTCATTATTCAGCTCGTGCTGATCTATCTCGTACTTGTTTCGCCTAGTTCTTTTTGAATGACCTTGCAAATTTGAAAGAGCGAGTTTGATTGGCGATCGCGACAATGACTAGGTATTATAGATTCGTCTCGAGTGCGGTTGGCTAGTCTTTTTTTAGAGTGAGCTGCTCATTACTTATATGTAAGAATAAGGCATCCGACACGCGTCCTTGAGGATCTGAGCAAGATCCAGTTTCTTGATAAATCAAATAACAAGTCGACAGAATAATCTAGTTAATCTATCGCTTGAGATAATCGATAATGTCGGTAATCCGTTCTAGGTGGTCCAGCAAGCAGGCTGTAATCTGTGGTAAATGATGCGTGTAATAGCTGTCAACAGGCTCTCAGCAAGCGGCACATCTTCATTTGTTGCCAGTGCGTGAAATTTAATAGGTTGCTAATGTGTGTGCGCTGTCTCCCAGATGTTTTCTAGTCGCCAAGATTTACAGTTCCTGATCAGTCATGATGGAGAGGGCACAAACTGGTTACTGCGATTATGCCACCATTTACGATTCAATCTGCTCAATTTTCATCTTCAGGTTACTAAACCCAGACAGGGTGGTTGCAAAACTTTATTTCCAAAATTCCATTATTTAGCTCATACTGGCATTCAACTCGTCCTGGTTTCCTATATTCCTTTTCTTTTTGAATGACCTTGAAAATGAAAAAGTGCCTACTTTGTTTCATTATTCAGCTTGTACTGGTATTCATTTCGTACTTGTTTCGCCCAGTTCTTTTTGCATGACCTTGCAAATTTGAAAGAACGATTGTTGTTGTCGACAAACGTGTTTCTATCAAAATTATTATCATCAATATTATTTACCAATATTATCGAAGAAAAAGAATTTAGTAGAGGAATTTCAAATCAAATAGTCCAATTTTTAGACGCCAGTCGCATTTTGAAACCAAGAAGTTGAAGTTTGGATAATAAAGTTCATTCTCAGCCAAGAGAGATGAATTTTTAATTCGAAAGGATGAATTTTCAACAAAAAGGTTGAGATTTTGATAAAAAAATACTCTAACAACATGGTTGAATTTTTAATAAAATAACTTAACTATCAACAAAATAGTTTATTCCTTAAACGAACCAGATTAATTTTCAAACAAGGAGTTGAAGTTTCAACGAAGAAGGAAAGTTGAAATAAATAGTTTAGTTTTCTACAAAAAAAGATAACATTTTCACAACAAAAAATGAATTATTAAACCAAAAGGACAAATTTTCCACTAGTTTGTGTCAACTATTAAAGACTAATTTTTAACAACATAGTTGATTTTTCTACCAAATCGTTCAATTTTCAACTTATGAAAGAAAAATTTTTAAACAAAAAGGGAAAAGCTGCATTTTCAGGTATGAAAAAAAAACATTTTTCACAAAAAAGATGAATTTTCAAGAAAACAGTTACATTTTCAAATAAATATTTTAATTTTTAACTAAATAGTTTAACTTTTTACCAAACTTATAGGCATTTTCTACCTAAGTATGTAGTTTGATTTTCAACCAAAAATATTAATTTTTAACAAAAAGGTTGACTCTCAACCAAATAGATTAAGTTTCTACGCAATTGTTAAATTTTCAAACCAAAAATATAAATATTTAACAAGAAAGTTAATTCACGACCAAGTGGTTGAATATTTGGACAAAAAAATGTATCTTAGACAAATTTTTAACACAAAAGGATGAACTTTCCACCAAACAGATTAGTTTTATACCAAAAAGTCGAATTTTCTACAAAAAAAATACAAATTTTCAACAAAATACATAATTTTGAAACCAACAAATATCACTTTTCGAGTTTATAGCAAAACAGTTGAATTTATAACCAAAGAGATGAATTTTCAACTAAAATTATGTATCTTAGAAAAAATGAATTTAAAAAAAAATAGTTCAAAATTCAAGCAAAGAGTTGAATTTCCAACAGAAAGTTTATTTTTCAACCCAGAAGATTAATTTTCTATGAAATAAAATAAAATTTTTAGTTAAAAAAATTGATTTTCAACCAAAAATGATACAATTTTTTAACAAAATAGTTGAAACTTCAACCAAAAAAAAAATAATTTTTTTTACAAAACAGTTCAACTTTA
The DNA here is from genome assembly GCA_011634705.1 of Andricus grossulariae. Classification (NCBI taxonomy): domain Eukaryota; kingdom Metazoa; phylum Arthropoda; class Insecta; order Hymenoptera; family Cynipidae; genus Andricus; species Andricus grossulariae. The sequence continues at coordinate 14,253 of JAABKJ010005214.1, forward strand.
AACCAAACAGCTAATTTTTTAACAGGAAAAGCAAATTTTCAACAAAAAATCTAATAGTTGATATTTCGACAAAAAAATATTTTAATATTTAATGAAAAACAGTTGAATTCAACCAAAAATGACGAATTTTCAATAAAATGGTTGAATCCTCAATCAAAACAGATTAATTTTCAACTCAGCAGTTGCATTTGTAATAAAAAGAATGCATTTTTATCAAGAAGATTAATTTACTACAAAAAAAAAGAATCTTTAACAAAATACATGAATTTTCAATCAAAAAAGATAAATTTTTGACTTTTTAGCAAAATAGTCAAATCAACTAAAAATATCAATCTTAAAACAAAAAAATAATTGTGAGTGATTCTAAACCAATCTATTTAGATTATTACACTTTCCAAATAGAAAAAAAAACAATCCAAAAATTTTACTGTATTTCCAAAATTGCTAATATTTAATGCATTCTTTTGACAAAAATTTAAATGAAAAGATTTCGTTCAAGAAATTGAGGTAAAATTATTTAGACTCAATTAAAAGAATTCTAAAAATATTCATCAGCAAACGCTGCAGATTGAAAAGAATTAAAAAAATTAATTTCTAACAGAAAATGAAACGATTTTTTAACAAAATAGTGACATTTTTTAAACCAAGGAGATAAATCTTGAACCAAAAAAAAAAAATTTATGAAAGTGGGCCGACTTTAAACCAAGTAGTTGAATTTTTGAACAAAAAAGATGACTTTTCACTGAAGTAGTTGGATTTTCAACAAAATACTTAAATTTTCCACCAAACAGATAAATCTTCAAACAAAACAAAAAATATTTTTTATGAAAGTAGTTCAACTTCAAACCAAGTTGACTTTTTACTAAAATATTTGCATTTTAAACAGAATAATTAAATTTTCTGAAAAATTGTTAATTTCTGAAAAAAGATATTTCCCCTTCATTGCGGTGGGAGTCGAACCTCACGTCTTTCGATTGCCGGTCAAGTGCTTTAACCACGCTATTAGAGAAATCGAAATAACAGAAATTCTCAACGTTATTTCAGACTAGATGGAGTTTGAAAATTTATAAATTAAAATTAATTATTTCTTAAAAAAGATCTTTCTCCTTCGCTCCGGTCGGTAGCTTAGTGGTTAAAGCACCTGACCGGCAATCGGAAGACGTGAGATTCGATTCTCAACGGAGCGAAGGAGAAAGATCTTTCTTCAGAAATTAAAAAGGTTTAATTCATAAATTTTCAAAGTCCATCTAGTCTGAAATGGCATCAGGAATTTCTTTTATTTGAGGCTTATTATTATTCTAAAACCTCATACATGGACGCTGCCAAATCCATTTTGCTCAGTGTAGCAAAAATTAGAAAATAGTAGGGAAGATCGAAGCCCGAGTCTAGAAGTGTTATGATTACGTAAGAGACATTTCCTTTATCAGTTAATCTCAAAACTAGACTCTCATATGTTATCTAAGGCGAGACTATCCACTTTGAGCAGACTCATTGGAACGCCTCCATATTCAACATCCAGATCCAGTAGGTCGAACTCGCTCCTTCAGTGAACGCGTTCAACCATATAATATAAGAACGTGTCGTGAATCGCTCGCTTAACGCCTCTCTCATCTTGAACCATCTGTGCGCCTATTCGCATAAATTAATTATAACGCCGACTTTAACGAGCTCTTTTACGAGCTCACCGATAGATCCAGGACACCGGGGTGAGCCGCACGACTTGAGAAATTCGCGAGCAAGGAAGAACCGAGGGGAAAACAACTCTGCTAATCCGCTGGACCACTCAGTTATCTGATCTGGTAATCCGGTGCAATGCTAGTTAGACTAAAAGCCAGCGGCATTGGGCCTTGCGTCATCGCGGATATTGATAAAAAAAATTAGGAATGATAGTTTGCATGTAGGGTAATAACGAACTGCCATGACCAAGCAAATCCTGAACCCACGTACCTTAATCTTTGAGGAACATTAATTTTTCAATAATTAGTTAAGGTACGTGGGTTGAGGGTTTGCTTGCTCAGCATGGCGGTTCGTTATCACCCTACATACAAACTTATCATTCCTAATTTTTTTATCAATATCAGCGATGACGCAAGGTCCAGTGTCGCTGGCTCTTAGACTACCTGCAACCAAATTGACGCTTACGTTTTTACTACGTTTATATAATCCAGAGTAATCCTATGAAATCCGGAGTAATTTGAGGTAATCTATAGTAATTATGTATAATGAGGTTTTCCAGGGTAATCCGATATAATCTAGAGTAATCCACTTCCGCTGAACCGCATTTTTAGGAGTGTTTTCCCCTCGCTTCATGATTTACTATCTTCCGTGCTGAGGCAATTTATTCCCGGACCGTAATTTTGTATGAATGTTTCCTACGGATTAAGTAGAGGTGATTGTATGCTGCATTATGCATCCGATCTGTGGTGATTTCGATGAAATTGCAGCTGGCAATTGAATGGGTCGGATATAAAAGTAGGAGGGTTTGGAGTTGCTATCGTCGAACTTTGGTTTACTTTGGCTCGCCCGCGAGTGGTTTCCCGTGCAATAATTTTCGCCGCTTAACCTTTGCATCTCCGCGAGGCGTTCAATTAGTGTCCCGGTCCCATCGATTGCCAGATCGATACCTCCTGCTCACTACATAGTACTATGTAGGGTACTATATAGGCTTCAGCGGCGGGTGGCGTTGGATTTCTTTTTTGCAGGATTTTGCGGGATATCGGACGATAGGAGAAGTCTCGTGCAATGGTGGAATGGTTTTATTTGCATCGACATAGGCAGGACTTTTGCGTTCCCACAAGAGCGGTTGGGCATATCTACCTATGTAGGGTAAGCACGGTCAATTTGCGTCTAGCACAAGTCACGGGGTGCTTTCGTTCCTGCAGAGCCGACGTCATAGTTGGCGCATAGAAATGTCACGCGGGGTGAAGCCCGTGTAAAATAAGATGTAGCATCACTGATAACAAGGTTATACCTGTGTCGGTAAACGAAGGGAGCTGATCTGATACCATGGGTATATATATATATATATATATATAAATAAGAGTGAGGGAGAGTAAGGAAGGAACCTGAAGAGCAAAAGAGCAAACGAGAGAGAGAGAGAGAGCAAAAGAGAGAGAGACTTAAAGGCTACTGCTACCATCGCATCGTTTCGAGAGTCTACGTCTCGCCAAGAACCGAGCTTGTAAATTTCTACTCGCCTCTTGATAAAGGTACAAAAGCACCGCCGCGCACCATTTGCATAATGTGCAAGCAAGTGCGCGATGACAGATTTCAACAGATATTATTCAGATTTTCTTGCTTGTTTTGACTCCACTTTCTTCGAATTTGATCATTTCTGCTATTTTACTAATTTCAGGATAATAAGAAATGCACACCTTACTTCGGGGCTAGTGCTCAAAGCTAGGGAGAGCTGAAAATGGGGTATTTAAAAAACTTTGAAGTTAGTGACCCAGACTAGGAAGAGCTGAAAAAGGGGTATTTTTCAACTTGGGATTAGTGCTCAAAGGCTGGGAAGAACTAGAAAAGTAATATTATTGTACTTGGGGGTTATTATTCAAGGATAGGAAGAGATTGGGAAGGGATATTTCAAAAATTCTGAAGTTAGTGACCCAGATTAGGAAGAGCTGAAAAAGGGATATTTCAAAAACTTAGAAGTTAGTGAGCCAGACTAGGAAGAGCTGAAAAAGGGATATTTTTCAACTTGGGGATTAGTGCTCAAATGCTAAAAAGAACTAGAAAAGTAGGATTTTTATACTTGAGGGTTAGTGTTCAAGAATACGGAGAGATTGGAAAGGGATATTTCAAAAACTTTGAAGTAAGTGACCCAGACCAGGAAGGGCTGAAAAAGGGATATGTTCAACTTGGGGATTAGTTCTCGAAGGCTAGGAAGAACTACAAAAGTAGTCTTTTTGTAGTTGAGGGTTAGTTTTCAAGGATAGGGAGAGATGGGAAAGGGATATTTTGCCTAATGAGGGTTAGTGGTCAAGGCTAGAAGCTGGAAAAGGGATATATTAAAAATATGGAGTTAGTGATCAAGTCTAGAGAGAGCTGAAAAAGGGGCATTTTTGAATTAAGGTCGTAGTACTCGGAACAAGGGAGAGCTGGAAATAGATTATTTTTGCTTTGAGGGTTAGTGTTCAAGGCTCAGGAGAAATAGGAAAAGGATATTCTGAACATTTAAGGTTTAGTGGTCAAGGTTAGAGACAGATAGAAAAGGGGTATTTTGAAAACATTGGAGGTAGTGACCAAGGCTAGGGACAGATGAAAATGGATTATTTTTGCACTCAGGGATTATTATTTGAAGCTAAAAAGAGATAAAAAAGGGCCTATTCTTCAACTTCGGGCTTAGTGCTCAAGGAGAGCTGGAGAATGAGTATTTTTGCACTTGTGTATTAGTTTTCAAGGCTAGGGACAGACGGGAAAGGGATATTCTGAACATTCAGGGTTTGTTCTTCAAAGCTAGAGAGAGCTGGAAAAGGGGTACTTTAAAAACTTTGTATATACGGAGTTAGTCGCCAACGCTAGGGAGAGCTGGAAAAGGGATATTTTTCAATTTAGGGGTTAGTGTCCAAGACTCGGGAAAGCTAGAAAAGGGCTACTTTTTGACCTTGGGGGTTAATGTTCAAGACTAAGAAAAGCTTGAATTAGTGAACAATGTTAGGCAGAGCTGGAAGACGGGTATTTTTCAACTTAGGGCTAAGTGCTCAAGGAGAGCTGGAAAATGAGTATTTTTGCACTTGGGGATTAGTGTTCAAGGTTAGGGACAGATGGAAAAGGGATATTCTGAATATTCAAGGTTTATGCATCAAAGCTAGAGAGAGCTAAAAAAGGGATATTTTTCAATTTAGGGGTTAGTTTTCAAGACTTAGGTAAACCCAGAAAAGGGCTACTCCTTCAATTTGAGGGTTAATATTCAAGACTAGGGAAAGCTGGAAAGAGGCTATTTTTCAACTTTGGGGTTACCGTCCTAAACTAGAGAAAGCTGGAAAAGAAGTATTTTAGAAACTTTGGTGTTAATGGCCAAGGCTAGGGAAAGCTGGAAAGTGGGGTATATTAAAAACTTTGGAGTTAGTGAAGTAGTCCAGAGAGAGCTGGGAATGGGGTATTCTGAAAACATTAGAGTTAGTTACCAAGACTATGGGGAGCTGAAAAAGGGGTATTTCAAAAACTTTGTACTTTTAGAGTTAGTGGCCAAGACTAAGGACAGCTGGCAAAGGGTTATTTTTTAATTTTGCGGTTAGTATTTAAGACCAGCAAAAGCTGCAAAAGGACTACTTTTTCAACTTGAGGATTAATGTTCAAGACTAGAGAAAAACTGGAAAGGGGCTCTTATTCAACTTTGGGGTTAGTGTTCAAGACTAGATAAAGCTGGAAAAGGTGTATTTTAAGAACTTTGGTGTTATTGGTCAAGGCTAGGGATAGCTAAAAAAAAGGGCACTTAAAAAATTTGGAGTTAGTGAACAAGGCTAAGGAGAGCTGGAAAAGGCGTTTTTATAATTTAGGTGTTTGTCTTCAAGACTAGGGAAAGCTGGAAAAGGACTACTTTTTCAACTTGGGGGTTGGTGTTCAAGACTAGAGAAAACTGAAAAGGGGCTCTTATTCAACTTTGGGGTTAGTGTTCAAGACTGGAGCAAGCTGGAAAAGGAGTATTTTGAAAACTTTGGTGTTATTGGTCAAGGCTAGGGAGAGCTAGAAAAGGGGCACTTCAAAAAATGTGTAGTTAGTGACCAAGGCTAAGGCGAGCTGGCAAAGACGTATTTTTTAATTTAGAGGTTTGTCTTCAAGTCTAGGGAAAGCTGGAAAAGGATGACTTTCTCAACTTGGGGGTTAGTGGTAAAGACTGGGAAAAGCTGGAAAAGAAGTATTGTAAAAACTTTGGGGTTAGTGATCAAGGCCAGGGTAGTCTGGAAAAGGGGTATTTTTGAATTTGGGGCTATTTTAAATCTTTGGGGTTAGCGCTCACGGCTAGGGAGAGCAGGAAAAAGGTATTTTTACATTCGTTTATTTAAAAAAAAAACAATAAAACCCAAATGAAAAATCAGGCCTGCCAAATTTATTTGAAATTTTGTCAGTTAAAAAAAAACTTTCTTACTTTCGGTGCTTTAGTGGGACTTTATTCCAAATCCTAATGGGATTTCAACGGGATTTTCTGTACAAAATATTTTATATGTCAAACTTGAATTTGCAAATGTTTAACATTTATACTGTTGCTTATTTTATGTTCACTCTGCTATTAAATTTCCAAAATTGTTAATAAATTTTACAAATTATAGCAAGAGCTTTCAGGAAATTAAAATGTTTACAATTATTGCTCTCAAGCAATACACTAAAAGTTTATAACTTGCTATAAAAATTTAATTAAAATTAACAAGCAATCTGACCCATTCATGAAAGTCGTAAAAGATCTTCTCGAGAAAGAGAAACCAGATATTGCAGATTGAGACACTTAAAAAGGTGTGAATGTTGTTTAAATCAGGAATAGCAAAATCAAAAATTCACTGTTGTCAAAAAGAAAAAATATATATGTATATATATCTACAACGATGGTAAAGTATATAGGAACTCCCTATATGCTAATTCGTTAGATTAAAAATGCAGCATTAAAATTTTAATATAATGACTCTCGCGAGCAGTTAGCTCTTTCATAAATTTGAATTAAGTACATAATAACGCATCGGAGGGTATATCACCAAGATTTTTATCATATTGTGTAACTTCAGCGTTGATATTATCCACCATATTTTATTAAACTGAGCTGCTCGCATCTCACGCCTATAAAGACTCAGTTAACAACTTCCACTTTAATCTACCTTTAATTTCTCTAGTAGCTTAGTGGTTAAAGCACTTGACCGGCAATCGAAAGACGTGAGGTCTCATTTCCACCGGAGCGAAGGAGAAAGATCTTTTTTAGAAATTAAACATTTTGAATTACTAAATTTTCAAACTTCATCTAGTCTGAAATGACGTTAATCTCCCTTCGATATTTCTAATAGCTTAGTAGTTGAAGCACTTGACCGGCAATCGAAAGACGTGAGGTCTCATCTCCACCGGAGCGAAGGAGAAAGACCTTTTTTAGAAACTAAACATTTCAAATTACTAAATTTTCAAACTTCATCTAGTCTGAAATGACGTTAATCTCCCTTCGATCTTTCTAATAGCTTAGTGGTTCAAGCACTTGACCGGCAATCGGAAGACGTGAGGTCTGATTTCCACCGGAGCGAAGGAGAAAGATCTTTTTCAGAAATTGAACATTTTCAATTATTAAATTTTAAAACTTGATCTTTTCTGAAATGACGTTTATCTACCTTCAATCTCTCTAGTAGTTTAGTGGTTAAAGCAGTTGACCGGAAATCGGAAGACGTGAGCTTTGATTTCTACCGGAGCGAAGGAGAAAGATCTTTTTCAGAAATTAAAAATTTTCAATTCATAAATTTTCAAACCCCATATCTGCAGCTTTGAAATTTTAATTTAATGACTCCCGCAATCACTTGACTCTTTCATAGAGTATTAGGCACATTAAAACGCATTGGAGGGTATATCAGCAACATTTTTATCACGTCGTGTAACTTCAGCGTTGACATTATCCACCATATTTATTAAACTGAGCTACTCGCATCTGAACACTATAAAGGCTCAGTTAACAACTTCCACTTTAATCTACCTTTAATTTCTCTAGTCGCTTAGTGGTTAAAGCACTTGACCGGCAATCGAAAGACGTGAGGTCTCATTTCCACCGGAGTGAAGGAGAAAGATCTTGTTCAGAAATTAAACATTTTTAATTAATAAATTTTCAAACTTCATCTAGTCTGAAATGACGTTAATCTACCTTTAATTTCTCTAGTAGCTTAGTGGTTAAATCACTTGACCGGCAATCAGAAGACGTGAGGTTTGATTCCCACCGGAGCGAAGGAGAAAGATCTTTTTTCAGAAATTAAAAATCTTCAATTCATAAATTTTCAAACCCCATATCTGCAGCTTTAAAATTTTAATTTAATGACTCTCGCAATCACTTAACTCTTTCATAAAGAATTAAGTACATCAAAACGCATTGGAGGGTATATCAGCAACATTTTTATCACGTCGTGTAACTTCAGCGTTGACATTATCCGCCATATTTATTAAACTGAGATGCTTGCATCTGACCGCTATAAAGGCTCGGTTAACAACTTCCACTTTTACTTAATCGTCGATTGCTTAGTGAAGAAAGTAATTATAAGGCAGGGGAGATAGGAATATCAGGGTTGCTTGGGCGTTGCACCAATGTACCAGTATCGTAAGAGGATGCAACCATATGGTAACGGTCCATCAGCCATTATTTTTCCATCGATTCGATCGATAATATTCGCCAGTCGTCGCACGTTTCTTCCATTACCGACACGCAGTAAATAAGATGCGAGGTATTAGCGAAGCTTAAATTATCATTTTTACACCGGGAAAAGGTTTTCGATCCATGCGACGCAATGCACCACGACAAAACTTTATGGCTGAATGGCCATTTCTTATTGATTATAAACGATGAGTGGGTCATTAAATGAGAAAAAAATTATATTTACTGTCGTCCAAAGACACGCAAATCGAAAACCCTTTTCAACTGATCTCATCATGAGTACAGTTATCAGAAACTTTTATGAAAAATGGCTGAAGACAATCATTTTCAAAATTAGCTTTCACCTTCTCGAAATGAAAATCCATCAACGTCAAACAAAAATTAAACAATTGAAATGAGAAAATTAAAGAAATACGGTCCAGGAAAGATGGATTACTACTTTTTAACAAAATTGTGGAACATTCAACGAGAAACATGAACTCTTACTACAATGATGAATCTTTAGCTGGAATAGTTCAATTTCCAGTTTAAAATTACATTTTCAACCATGAAACAACAATTTTTCAACAAAATAATAAAAATCTGAAACAATCTGAATCTAAACCAAAGAGATAAATTTTCAACTGAAATAAAGAATCTTGAAAACAATTTTTTTTTAAATCTGTTGCATTTTCTACAAACTAGACTAATTCTTATCAAAAAGAGATTAATTCTCAATTCACTATGTAATAGCTGAAATATGTAGTAGTTGAATT